>RQIL01002333.1:0-23506 GCA_003951145.1 Jimgerdemannia lactiflua
TAGTCTTATTTATTAACTATTTATTAATATATACTTTATTTTTATACTATATATAACTTCTATCTACTCACTATCTCACTCTCATACTCATTTACTTTTATACTCCAACTCTATCAAATACTACCTCAAAACTAATCACCCCAATCCTCCTTCTACTCTTCTTACAAATAGTCTCTACTAACTTCCAATATTAACTCTCTTTAGGACCCCACCCCTTCTGTTATCCTAATAGGATATCTGTCATCAATTATTTCTATCTTACTATCTTCTTTCTCTTAATCATTATCTAGGTATTCTCAAACACTACTTGCCAGTAGTTTACCAGGCTAACCCAAACTACTAGAATCTATCTCAAGGTAAGCTACTCATCTTCAACTCTCCCCCAATATCTATCTTTTAATATATCTCAGCAACCAATCTCACAGCCACTATATTTCCCCTTCAGATGACTCCTAATTACTTTCTAATAACTATTAAGAACCTTGTACTCCTCTACTCAATATTTTAGGATTTATACCACCCCTCTCTCCTACTCAACCTCTATATACTCCTCATACTCAAAAATACTATCAGTAATCAAATATCCTAACTAGAAGTTCAATATAATATTTTGTCTTATCAATTACTTCCAGACTATCCAAAATTTGGGAGAGATCTACTTCTTTATCTCTATTCTCCAGATCCATAGCCTCTTCCAATTCCACTCCCCATCAATTTCCATATACTACCAACCTTCTGGCCAAAGATCCTGTCCAGTACTATATTGACTATCCACTTCTGCTTCCATATTAAACTCAATTACCAATAAGTCTCCTAACAACAACCTATGCTACTGTTATATCCCTAGATCTCACTGCTCAGTTCTTATATAACCTTCTTATCAAAGGTCAATCCTATATATATCTTTAACCACTTCTTACCAAAAACCCTAATATCATAGCTACTCTCTCTCTCTCTCTCCTATAACTACCAGTAAGTTCCCAGAAGTACCTCTGGAATATAATAAGTCTCTTATACCTTCTATATTAGGGGAATCCATCTATCTCCCTTCAACTCTAGTGTCCTCTTCAGTCACTAAGCTTGGAGATAGTAAAGTCTTTTCAGAAAGTTTACCAAATATCTCAACTAATCTGGTTTCTTTTATCTACTCAGATCTAATCTCTCACTAACTTTAACAGTCTCTTTACTACTTAAGCTGAAAAGTCCATATAATATATCAAATATCAAAGCTTTGATATCTAGTAAATATTCAGTATCATCAATCTGTCTGTTAAAGAGATATGCTGCCCTCTTCAGCTCTGCAAAAAATCTCTCTAAGCCATCACTCTGGTCTTCTATTAGGCCTTAGGTTGTACTAATCTATATTTCAAGAGAAATATCCCAAGATAGCATATAGTCTCTCCTGAGAGAATAATAGATCCAATAATATTACCTCAACTATTCTTTTCTCAAGTACTATTATCTCACACTTGTGCTAATTCAGCTTCTGCCCAAAGCACCATTCATATCAACCCACAATATTCTTGAGTTCAACTATATTTATAATAGAACTTAGACCAACTATCATATTATCTGCAAAGGCCCCAACTTTCCAATTCACTTCCAGAATTATCAGTCTATCAATTCTCTACTAAATTCTGTTCAACAATAGTTTTAGCAATAGTATATATAATATCAGTGATAGTGTAATGGTTCTAGTTTCTAAGTTGAGGAAGTGACTTGATTCAGGAAGTTCAAAGTAGCTTGAAGAGATACTCAGAGTTCTGGAAGATCTTGTGGTTTCTGAGTGTAACATTTTAGCATAGTTTATTTCTTTTTCTTTGTCTTTCTCGTACTTTCCATAACCTTCTAGCACTTTCTGAATGATTAGAAATCCTTTCTTAGTACTAAGCCACAGCTAGAACATTCTTGTCACTTCTGTTCCAGTCTTAGCTAGTCACAGAACTTCATAGAATATTGTGGATCTTTATTTGTTATCATTGCCGAGAACTTATTTCCATTGATTACTCAGATCCTTCCAGATCCTTCTTTCATATCTTGTATAAATATCCTCTGTGTTCTCTTGAATAAAGCTTAGAATATTTTCTCCCTGAACCTACAAGATCTTCCTGAACTCTTAGTAACTCTTTGAGCTACTTTGAACATCTAGAATTTAGTCACTTCCTCATTTAAGAAACCAGAACTGTTATACTTGGTAGCAGCAGTTAAGTTATACCTTGTCTAAATAAGAAACCTCTTAAGAACTAAGTCAAACACTATGTCTATAGACCCCAACACCAATGCCTGGGACAACAACACCTACAGCACCCCTTATAGCAACTATGTCCCACAGAACACACCCTACATTCAGCAAGAAGAAGAGGAGGAACAGCCAATTCCTACTCAGTCATCTGGGACTCTAGAAAGCCTGCTGCACACCACACTGGCCCAAATTTCCCAACTTCAAGAATGTCTAGACAAGAAGGAGGGCAAAGCTCCTGCATAGTCTACATTTGCACCCACAATGGTATCTCCAACAGCAGTCACCATTAAGCCTCAGAAGCCTGATACCTTTAATGGCCAAAGAGGAGGACTGTCTACTGATGCTTGGCTTTTCCAATTGGAGCAGTATAGAGAACTGACCAATCTGGATAAAGTAGTACTAGTCCAATTTGCTGCCACACTCCTCTGAGGGAATGCTGCAATCTGGTGGCAAAATCATGTCCAGAACATAAGATTCTCTGGCCGAATCAAGGTCTGGGGTGAATTCTCAGATGCTATCAAGGGCCAATTCAAACCTGTCAACAGCACCAAGGTCACACAAGACCACCTGGTGAATGTCAAACAACTCAAGTCTGTGCAAGCATACAATACACAATTCCTGTCTATCCTACTGGAGCTATCTCATGTCACTGAAGATGAGAAGGTCGACAAGTACATCCGAGGTCTTAAGGGACAAACCCGAGTTCATGTCGAACTAGAAGAATCCAAAGACCTAGACACTGCAATGAAAATTGCTAATAGGTTCAATGTCATTACCTATGGCAACTGCTTCAAGCAGAAGAGACCGCCATTCAACAACAACCCCAGAAGGGAGGAAACCAAAGTCAGAACTATTGGACCTGCCCTCATGGATCTAGACACCATCGACAAGAACAAGAAGAACAAGCTTACACCTGAGGAAAAGGAGCACCTCAAGAAGGCTGGAGCCTGCTTCTTTTGCTGACAGCCTGGCCACATCACTACTAAATGTCCCAAGAAGACAACCGAGCCAAAGAGGATCCTGGTTCTGTCCAAAGACACCCAAGGTCATCAAGTCAAACAAGAAGTGGTACTCAATTTCATGTGAGTCAATCCCAAGGCCCAGATTCCTCAAGCACAGTCAGAAGGAGCCATTGGTTTAGACCTTCAATTTGTTCAACAAGTTACTATTCCTACCCATGAAAGAAGACTCATTCCAACTGGCCTTGCAGTCGAAATACCCAAGGAATATTATGCAAGAATTGCTCCAAGATCTGGTCTCAGTATCAAGCACTCACTGGACATTGGTGCTGGAGTCATTGACCCTGACTTCTGAAGAGAAATACAAGTCCTACTAGTCAACCACAAGGACCAACCTTATACTGTCAATGAAGGTGACAGAATTGCACAGCTCATTTCAGAGCAAGCCACCCTGCCTGCCATCAAGGAAGTCACTAAGTTGTCTCTAACTAAGCAAGATCAGAAAGGCTTTGACAGCACTGATCAAGTTGCTAGCATAGCCAAGAACTGAGCCAACTCAATGCTCATCTTCAAAGGTCTAGTCAAAGGTCAAGAACTAGATGTCCTCATAGATAGTGGAGCTGTTAAAAATTTCATCAACAAAAGCCTCATTGACAAACTCAAGATTCTCACCAAACTAGCTGGCAAGAATGGTGGAGTTGTCAGTGCTGATGGCACCATACTGCCAATTGACTCAATTTCTGCTAAACTTCCCCTCAAGATTCAGAAGTATTGGGAATATTTAGATTTTGAAGTGGTACCCCTAGGAGATCATGACCTGATCTTAGGCAAACCCTGGCTTACATGACACAATCCACACATTGATTAGACCAAGAATGAAGTTACCCTGATTCAAGATGGAGTCAATATTATAATCAAGCCAGACAAGACTCAGATGAAAACCCCAATTGCAACTCTTTCAGCAATCCAGTTCAAGAAGGCCCTCAAGAAAGCTACCTATGCCTTTGTCACACTGATCTGACCCAAGAAAGAAGACAAGAAGCTGTCAATCAGCGAAAGTGTCAAGCTACTGCTGAACAAGTACAAGGATGTCTTCCCAGACAAGCTACCTGGTCTACCACCTTCAAGAGACCATGATCACGAAATCAAGCTGGTACCAGACATGGCCATTCCCAAGAAGAAGATATACTGCATATCACCACTTGAAATTGAAGCAGTTAAGAAGAAACTCAACAAACTCATCAAGTGAGGAGTCATTCAGCCAAGCAAGTCACCTTTTGGCTCCCCAGTCCTATTTGTCAAGAAGAAGGATGATACCTTGCAAATGTACATTGACTACTGTGCACTCAACAAGATTACTATCAAGAATCATTACCCACTGCCACTCATTGACCAAATCTTTGATGCTCTCAAGAATGCCAAACACTTCACTAAGATTGACCTGACCTCTGGGTATCACCAAATTCACATCAAACCAGAAGACATACCCAAGACAGCATTCATGACACCATTTGGACTATATGAATTTCTAGTCATGGCCTTTGGTCTCACCAATGTGCCAGCAACCTTTCAAGACCTCATGCAGACTGTCTTTAAGGATCAGCTCTATATCTTTGTACTTGTGTACATTGATGACATCCCAATCTTCAGCAGCACTGAAGAAGAACATCTCAAACACCTTGAACAAGTCCTCAAGATCCTTTGCAAATACAAGCTTTATGCAAAGCTCAAGAAGTGTGAGTTCAAGTCGAATACCATGGACACATTGTATCAGCCAAAGGAATTCAAGTTGACCCAAGGAAAATACAAGCCATTGAACAGTGGTCTGTGCCAGCAAGTCTCACTGAACTTAGGTCCTTCCTTGGTCTGGCTGGATACTACTGATGATTTGTCAAGAACTTTTCTGGCATAGCAGAATCTTTGACAAACCTTCTGTGAAAGGAACCCAACTCCAACCTCTATGTTCCCTACATCTAGGACACCTTCTGTTAACAAGCCTTTCAAGAACTCAAGAACCGCCTGACCCATGTACCTGTTCTTAGAAACATGGACCCAAACTTGAAGTTCACAGTTACTACTAATGCATCCAACTTTGCAATTGGTGCAGTCATATCTCAAGATGACGGTCAAGGACACAGACCCATCACCTTCGAGTTAAGGAAATTGTCCCCTGCAGAACAAAAGCTAGCTACTTATGAAAAGGAACTCATGGCAATCATTTATGCCCTCAAGACCTGGCAATACTACCTAGAAGGAGTTGAGTTCAATGTGATCACAGATTACAGATCCCTTCAGTACATCAACACCCAACCAACTCTTTCCCATCAACAAGTCAAGTGGAGTCAGCTACTTCAGACCTATACTCCAAACATCATCTACAAGCACGGCAAAACCCTGGTTATACCAGATGCACTCTCAAGAAGGCCTGACCTTGCCATCATTTTATAAGTCACCATGGCACCTGAATTCCTTAACCAGATCAAGACTGCTTGTGAACAAGACTCTCTGGTTCTACAAAAGGACACCAAGGAATTCAAAGAAAAGTATACCTTCCAGAACAATCTCATATACCATTAAGACAAGGTCTACATTTCTGCCAACCCTGAACTATGATACAAGATTCTTTATGAACATCATGACTCCCTGCTAGCTGGTCACCTTGGAACTGAGAAGACCATCAAGAACATTCGACGAGACTACTACTGGCCCAACATGCTCATGGAAATCAAAGAGTATGTTCAAAGCTGCAATCTTTGCCAAAGAAACAAATCAAGCAATCAAACATCTGCTGGTCTTCTACAACCCTTACTAATTCTGATCAAGAAGTTTGAGCAAGTCACAATGGACTTCATTGTACAACTCCCACAAACCAAATTAAGCTATGATGCCATTGTCATATTTGTGGACTACCTGACCAAGATCACAATCGCTGAGCCAACCACAACCAATGCCACCACCCCTGAAATCACTAGAATCTTCTTCAAGTCTATTTTCTGCCAATATGGACTTCCCCAAGTAATTGTCAGTGACTGCGACCCCAAATTCACAAGTCATTTCTGGCAAGTACTCTTCAAGACCCTTGGAACTCAAATCGCTATGTTCACTATCTTTCACTCTCAAACTGATGGACAAACTGAGCAAATGAACAGAACACTTGAACAAATACTCAGAAACTATGTGTCTTGTGAGCAAGATGATTGGGACCACTACCTGACCTATGCTGAGTTTACCTACAACAACACAGTCCAATCATCTACTGGTCTTTTCCCTTTTCAGTTACTATATGGTCAAAATCCCAAGACCCCTGCAAGCCTAGTCTCATTCCAGCAATCCAGTCATACACAAGTCCCCACGGCCCAGAACCTTATTGACAAAATGGATTTCCTTCTTAAGATCACAACTGCAAATCTACAAAAGGCTCAACAATATCAAGCTAAGTATGTAGATAAGAAATGTCATGATATCAACTACACTATTGGAGATATGGTTCTACTCAAAGCCAACAACATCAAGGCCCAATCTCAAGTCAACCACCAGTCAGCCAAATTCCAGCCCAAGTATCTTGGACCCTTTGAGATCACTGAGCAAGTCTCTACCTACTCCTACTGTCTCAGTCTACCAACAACCATGCATATACATTCAGTATTCCATGTGTCACAACTCAAGGCCTAGAATCAGTCACCCCCTTACCCTGACCAAATTCCAACACCCTCAGCACCAGTTATGTTGAAGACTACATTGAGTACAAAGTTGAGAAAATCTTAGACAAATGAGTCTAATATTGTCGCACAGAATACCTAGTCAATTGGATGGGCTACCCTGAATACAACGCTACCTGGGAACCTGCCACCAATCTCAAGAACTCCCTAGACCTCATTCAAGAGTTCAAGCAAAAAGGAACTCATTGACTGCCCATGAGGTTCTCTCCTTGGATAGTAGACGACATACTGTACTGATCAGGTACATTATGTATTGGAGCACTCTAAGGGATACAGCATCAGAACAAGACCCACAGAAGAACTCTGTAAACCCTGCAACTAATGAGGTTCAAACCAGTTCTCATTCGATCAAGATGATACTTTGGCCCTTGCCTTATACAAGGATGGCCAGTCCTTGCCAATAAGCCAATATATTTTATTTGTCTTTTCTTTTGGTTTGATTTTCTTGTATTACCTTCTAAATTCAATGAGGACATTAATTCTTAAGGAGGAGGAGATGTAACATTTTAGCATAGTTTATTTCTTTTTCTTTGTCTTTCTCATACTTTCCATAATCTTCCAGCACTTTCTGAATGATTAGAAATTCTTTTTTGGCACTAAGCCACAGCTAGAACATTCTTGTTACTTCCATTCCAGTCTTAGCTAGTCATGGAACTTTATGGAACATTGTGGATCTTTATTTGTCATCATTGCTGAGAACTTTCTTCTTGGCATTTCCATTGATTACTCAGATCCTTCTGGATCCTTCTTTCACATCTTGTATAAATATCCTCTCTGTTCTCTTGAATAAAGCTTAGAATATTTTCTCCCTGATCTTCCTGAACTCTTAGTAACTCTTCGAGCTACTTTGAACATCTAGAATTTAGTCACTTCCTCATTTAAGAAACCAGAACCATTACACTGAGAGAAAATATTCTGAGCTTTATTTATAAGAACAGAGAGGATATTTATACAAGATCTGAAAGAAGGATGTGGAAGGATCTAAGAAATCAATGGAAATGCCAAGAGGAAAGTTCTTGGCAAAGATGACAAATAAAGGTCTGCAATGTTCCATGAAGTTCTGGGACTAGCTAAAACTGGAACAGAAGTGACTAGAATGTTCTAGTTAAGGCTTGGTGCCAAGAAAGAATTTCTAAGCATTCAGAAGGTACTGGAAGGTTATGGAAGATACTGGAAAAGATAAAGAAAAAGAGTAAACTATGCTAAAATGTTACATCTCCCCCTCCTTAAGAATCAATGTCCTCATTGAATTTGAAAGGTAATATAAGAAAATAAAACCAAAAGGAAATACAAATAAAATATATTGGCTCATTGACAAGAACCAGCTATCCTTGTATAAGGTGAGAGCCAAAGTATCATCTTGATCAGATAAGAACTAGTTTGAACCTCATTGGTTGCAGGCTTTGCAGAGTTCTTCTATGAATCTTATTGCTGATGCTGTATCTCTTAGAGCGCTCTGATGTATAATATATCTGATTAGTACAGTATGTTATCTACTATCTAAGAGGAGAACCTCATGAGCAGTCAATGAGTTTCTTTTTGCTCGAACTCTTAAATGAGGTCTTGGGAGTTCTTGAGATTGGCAACAAGTTCCTAAGTAGTATCATATTCAGGATAGTCCATCCACTTGACTAGGTATTCTGTGCAATAGTATCAGACTTATTTGTCTAAGATTTTCTTGACTTTGTACTTGATGTGGTCTTTAACCATAACTGGTACTGAAGGCATCAGAATTTAGCCAGAGTAAGGGAGTGACTTATTCCAGGCCTTGAGTTGTAACATATGGAATACTGGGTGTATACATATGGTTGTTGGCAGACTGAGATAGTAGGAGTAGGTAGAGATTTGTTTAGTGATCTCAAAGGGTTCAAGGTACTTGGGTTGGAATTTGGCTGACTAGTGGTTGACTTGAGATTGGGTCTTGATGTTGTCAGCTTTGAGTAGAACCATATCTCTAATAGTATAGGTGAGATCATGTTGTTTCTTATCTATATACTTAGCTTGATGTTGTTGAGCTTTTTGCAGATTCGCAGTAGCAATCTTGAGAAGAGAATCCATTTTGTCAATAAGGTTCTGGGCAGTGGGGACTTGTGTATGACTGGATTGTTAGAATGAGACTAGACTTGCAGGAGTCTTAGGATTTTGACTGTATAGTAGCTGAAAAGGGGAAAGACCAATAGATGATTGGACAGTATTGTTGTAGGTGAACTCAGCATAGGTCAGGTAGTGGTCCCAATCATCTTGCTCATAAGACATATAGTTTCTGAGCATTTTTTCAAGTGTTCTGTTCATTCACTCAGTTTGTCCATCAGTTTGAGGGTAGAAAGTAGTGGACATAGCAATTTGAGTTTCAAGAGTCTTGAAGAATGCCTGCCAGAAGTGACTTGTGAATTTGGGGTCACAGTCACTAACAATTACTTGGGGAAGTTCATATTGGTAGAAGATAGACTTGAAGAAGATTCTCATGATTTCAGGAGCAGTGGCATTAATTGTGGTTGACTCAGTAATTGTAATCTTGATAAGATAGTCCACAAATATAACAATAGTATCATAGCCTGATTTGGTTTATGAGAGTTATACAATGAAGTCCATTGTGACTTACTCGAACTTCTTGGTCAGAATCGGCAATAGTTGTAGAAGACTAGCAGGCATTTAATTACTTGACTTATTTCTTTGACAAAGATCACAGCTTTATACAAACTTCTTGATTTCCTTGAGCATATTGGGCCAGTAGTAGTCTCATTGAATATTCTTGATGGTCTTCTCAGTTCTAAGGTGACCAGCTAGTGGGGAGTCATGATATTCATGAAGGATTTTGTATCATAGTTCAGGGTTTGCAGGAATATAGATCTTATCTTAATAGTACATGAGGTTGTCCTTGAAGGTATACTTTTTCTTGAATTTCTTGGTGTCCTTTTGTAGAACCAGAGAGTCTTATTCATATGTTGTCTTGATCTGGTTAAGGAATTCAGGTGCTATGGTGACTTATAAAATGGTGGCAAGGTTAGGCCTTCTTGAGAGTATATCTGGTACAACCAGGGTTTTGCTGGGCTTATAGATGATGTTCAGAGTGAAGGTCTGAAGTAACTGACTCCACTTGACTTGTTGATGGAAAAGAGTTGATTGGGTGTTGATGTACTGAAGGGACCTGTGATTGGTGATCACATTAAACTCAACTCCTTCTAGGTAGTGTTACTAGATCTTGAGGGCATGAATGATTGCCAGGAGTTCTTTTTCATGAGTGGCTAACTTTTGTTTTACAGGAGATAATTTTCTTAACTCAAATGTAATAGGTCTGTTCATCTTGAGAGATGACTGCACCAATTGTGAAGTTGGATGCATTAGTAGTGATGGTGAACTTCAAGTTTGGGTCCATATTTCAAAGAACAGATATATGGGTCAGGTGGTTCTTGAGTTCTTGAAAAGCTTATTGACAGAAGGTGTCCCAGATGTAGGAAACATAGTTGTCAGAGTTGGATTCCTTTTGCAGAAGGTTTGTCAAATATTCTGCTATGCCAGAGAAGTCCTTGACAAATTGATGGTAGTATCCAGCCAGACCAAGGAAGAACCTAAGTTTGGTGAGGCTTGCTGGTACAGGCCATTGTTTGATAGCTTGTATTTTCCTTGGGTCTACTTGGATTCCTTTTGCTGATATAATATATCTAAGGTGTTTAACTTAATCCTGAAGAATTCACATTTCTTGAGCATTATATATAGCTTATATTCACAGAGGATCTTGAGAACTTATTCAATGTGCTTGAGGTATTCTTCTTTGGTACCACTGAAGATCAGGATATCATTAATGTATATGAGTACAAAGATATAGAGTTGGTCCTTGAAGATGGTTTGCATGAGATCTTAAAATATTGCTGATACATCGGTGAGACTAAAGGCTATAACTAGAAATTCATAGAGTCCAAATGGGGTCATGAAGGCAGTCTTGGGTATGTCTTCTGGCTTGATTTGAATTTGGTAATACTCAGAGGTGAGGTCAATCTTGATGAAATACTTTACATTCTTGAGGGTATTAAAGATTTGATCAATGAGCGGTAGTGGGTAATGGTTCTTAATAGTGATCTTGTTGAGTGTATAGTAGTCTATACACATTCACAAGATATCATCCTTCTTCTTAACAAATAGAACTGGAGAGCCAAAAGGTGACTTACTTGGCTGAATGGCTTCTCACTTAATGAGTTTATTGAGTTCCTTCTTGACTGCTTCAATTTCAAGTAGTAATATATAGTACATCTTCTTCTTGGGGATGCTGCATCTGGTATTAGCTTGATTTTGTGATCATGGTCTCTTGATGGTGGTAGACCAGACAGTTTGTCTGGGAAGACATCCTTGTACTTATTTAGCAGTAGCTTGATACTTTTGCTGATTGATAGCTTCTTGTCTTCTTTCTTGGTACAATAAAGGTACAGGTAGCTTTCTTGAGAGTCTTCTGGAACTGATTGCAGAGAGGGTTGAAATTGGGGTTTTTGTCTGAGTCTTATCTGACTTGATTGTAATGTTAGCTCTATCTTGAATCAGAGTAACTTCATTCTTGGTCCAATCAATGTGTGGATTATATTGTGTAAGCCAGGGTTTACCTAAGATCAGGTTATGATCTCTTAGAGATGCTACTTTAAAATCTAAACATTCTCAGTACTTCTGAATCTTGAGGGGAAGTTTAGTAGCAATTGAGTCAATTGGCAGAGTGGTGCCATCAGCAGTGACAACTCCATCATTCTTGCTGACTGGCTTGGTAAGAATCTTGAGTTTGTCAATGAGGTTCTTGTTAATAAAGTTTCTAATAGCTCTGCTGTCTATGAGAACATCTAGTTCTTAACCTTTGACTAGACCTTTGAAGATGAGCATTGAGTTGGCTCAGTTCTCAGCTATACTAGAAACTTGATCAGTACTGCCAAAGCCTTTCTGATCTTACTTGATTGATGACAGCTTGGTGACTTCTTTGATAATAGGCAGAGTGGCTTGCTCCAGAATGAGCTGTGCAATTCTGTCACCTTCATTGATGGTGTGTGGTTGGTCCTTGCGATTGACTAGCAGGACTTGCATTTCTCCACAGAAGTCAGAGTTAATAACTTCAGCATCAATGTCTAGTGAGTGCTTGACACTGAGACCAGATCTTGGTGCAATTCTTACATAATGTTCCTTGGGTATTTTGACTGCAAGGCCAGTTGGAATGAGCTTTCTTTCATGAGTGGGAATAGTAACTTGTTGTACAGATTGAAGGTCTAGACCAATGGCTCCTTCTGACTATACTTGAGGAATCTGGGCCTTGGGTTTGACTCATATGAAATTGAGTACAACTCTTGTTTGACTGATTGACCTTGAGTGTCTTTGGACAGGAATAGGATCTTCTTGGATTCAGTAGTCTTCTTGGGACATTTTGTAGCAATGTAGCCAGGCTGACAGCAAAAGAAGCAGGCTCTAGTCTTCTTGAGATACTCCTTTTCCTCAGATATAAGCTTGTTTTTGTCAATAGTGTCTAGATCCATGGGAGCAGGTCCAATAGTTCTGACTTTGGTTTCCTCCCTTCTGTGGTTGTTGTTGAATAGTGGTCTCTTCTGTTCGAAGTGGTTGCCATAGGTAATGATATCGAACCTATCAGCAATTTTCATTGTAGTGTCTAGGTCTTTGGGTTCTTTTAGTTTGACACAAACTCAGGTTTTTCCCTTGAGACCTCAGATATACTTATCAACCTTCTCGTCTTCAGTGACATGAGATAGCTCCAGTAGGATAGATAGGAATTGTGCATTATATGCTTGCACAGACTTAAGTTATTTGACATTTGCTAGATGGTCTCGCATGACCTTAGTGCTGTTGATAGGTTTGAATTGGCCTTGAATAGCATCTGAGAATTTGCCCCAGATCTTGATTTGGCTAGAGAATCTTGTGTTCTGGACATGATTTCACCACCAGATTGCAGCATTCTCTTGGAGGAGTGTGGCAGCAAATTGGACTAGTACTGCTTCTTCCAAATTGGTCAGTTCACCATACTGCTCCAATTGGAAAAGCCAAGTATCAGTGGACAGTCCTCCTCTTTGGCCATCAAAGGTATCAGGCTTCTGAGGCTTGATGGAGACTGTTGTGGAAGACATCATTATAGGTATAGATGTAGACTGTACAGGAGCTTTGCCCTCCTTCTTGTCCAGTCATTCTTGAAGTTGAGAGATCTGAGTCAATGCAGTATGCAAAAGACTTTCAAGAGTCTCAGCTGACTGAGTAGGGATTTTGTCTTCTTCTTATTGTTAAACATAGGGGACATTCTGTGGGATGTAGTTATTGTAAGAGGTGTTGCCCCAGTTATTGGCATCTATAGATATGGTGTTGTGATGGGTTTTTGAGAGGTTTCTTGTTTAGACAAGGTGTAACCACCCACTGCTACTAAGTGTAATGGTTCTAGTTTCTAAGTTGAGGAAGTGACTTAATTCAGAAAGTTTAAAGTAGCTCAAAGAGATACTCAGAGTTCTGGAAGATCTTGTAGTTTCTGGGAGAAAATATTCTAAGCTTTATTTATGAGAACAGAGAGGATATTTATACAAGATCTGAAAGAAAGATCCAGAAGAATCTAAGAAATCAATTGAAATGCCAAGAGGAAAGTTCTCAGTAAAGATGACAAATAAAGTTCTGCAATGTTCCATGAAGTTCTGGGACTAGCTAAAACTGGAATGGAAGTGACTAGAATGTTCTAGCTAAGGCTTGGCACCAAGAAAGGATTTCTAAGCATTCAGAAGGTACTGGAAGGTTATGGAAGATATCAGAAAAGACAAAGAAAAAGAGTAAACTACACTAAAATGTTACAGATAGTGGGTCCCTCTGGAGTACTCCTCACCTCAGAGGAAATAAAGTCCCCAATGTTTATTCACCATAACAGCCACCTTACTTCTTTCCAGAAGATAGACAATTAATCTATCTTGTCCTTCTGAAATCCCAACCCTCTTCAGGACTTTCTCCAACCATACTCTCTACATCCTATTAAATGTTTCTTCTAGTTCAAAAAATCAGATATCTGTCTATACTAGTAGCTCCTATCTTCTCAATGACTCTATATATATATACCATATTATCTCTGATCAATTACTCTTTGAAAAATTCCCTCTATTTCTTGCTAACTACCTTTTGAGCCACTATCTACAGCCTTGCTATCAGTATCTTTATCACTAACTTTCTGTCTATATTTAGAAGAATTATTGGTCTTCAGTTTTTCCAATCTTCTTTCCTCCCCTTATCTTTATAAAGTACTGCCACCAGCTCTAGTTCCCAATCTCTCAGCCATATATCTGAGTCAATGACCATATTATATATCTCTCTCATCTTCTAGAGTATCTCTTCAACTATCATTATTTTCTTCCAGAAGTCCTAAGGCAGCCCATTCTTACCTAGGGCTATATTTAGCTTTATAGTAGAGAGAATACTCAAAATTTTCTCCTCTCTAACTAGCCATATCAGATTCTCAAGACTCTTCACCAGTAGAGAACACCAGTCTTTCAGAAATACTACAATGGTCTCTCTATCCTCTCCTCCTTTCTTTTTATTCTACCATATCTCTCAATGACTCTCCAGTAAGTCTAGAATCCCCTGAACCCCAGTCACTAAGATGCCATCCTCCCCAATAATTTCTTTCTATCACTGATACACTCTTCTTATATGCAGTAATCTAGAAAGATACTTAGTCAGCCTCTCACTCTCCTCCAGCCCTTATCACTATAGTCTTGTTATTATATCCTAGATATGAGTCTCCTCTTCCTAATATAGAACTATCTTATCTCTATCCATACTCTTTATATACAATTGTTCTAAGTACTTTAATGCCCATATCTCTCTCTTTCTTTAAAGTCTGCCCTTCAGCTTTTCTATTTTTCCTCAGTATATTCTTACAGCATTCTTTAACTTCAACTACTGGACCTTAACTAAAAGCTCCTTCTTTCTCCATTTACAAATAAGAGAAGCTATACTCTCTCTCCATTTCTTCCACAGCTCTCTATTCTTCAACAGAGTATAGTTAAGCTATAAATATCCAGGTACATTATTATTTCCCCCAAAATTTCCTTGGCTTATTAGTTCCCAATGATCTGACCAGAGATACTATACAACTTCTAGTGTCTTCCAAATATCTACCCCCCCAGCAATCTGCTAAGAGCACCCAATCAATCCTTATCCCATCTATTTACCCAATATATAAAGACCTTCTACTCTTCCCACTTTATCCTCCCAGTATCACCTAATGTACTCAGTCTCTCTATCTCCTCTCATCTTTCCAGTCTCCCACTGTAGCCAGCCATATTTGACCTCCCATCTGACTAATTCACTATAATATCTTATACTATATTAAAGTCACCATCCAGCAAGTCCACTCCAGTCTCCACTGAAGTACTACTGTCCAATAAACCTTCCAGCCACTTCACCCTCCTGACTACTGAGCAGTAGCAAGAGCCAACTACCATAGAGCCCCACTCTGATCTTTACCATATTCTCTATAATAGTTATTCTCCCCAACCATCAATATCCTTAAGTATCTTTTTTCCTTTTTATATCAGAATCTCAATCTTTTTATACTATTCAGTCACTTATCTCTATTCTCTAGTTCAATCCTACTTATCCAAAGTATCCTTATATTGTATATCCTATAATAGAAAAAGATCTACCTCCAAACCTTTCAGTTATGCCAAAATATTCTAATACCATATAGAGCCCCTCAACTCATTGATATTTAGTGAGAAAATATTAGTTATACTATCATAAAAAAGATATTTTAAATATTATACATTAACTTCAGACCTTTTACAATTCCAGTTCTATATCCATTCTTAACTGATCTAATAGATATTCTGCTTTCATTTTAGCTTTCTCATTCTTCTTTACCTCTAATTCTGCCAGCACTTCCCAGTCTGCTTCATCTACCTTATTTTCCATCTTCTTTTTATAGTTCTTACAAACTATCTTCTACATATCAGTCCCATTTCTTGTCATCCAGCAATCAGTAACTATCTGCTCTATCTTTTCCAACAACTCAACCTCCCTAGCAGTATCTACTGCATACTCTTCCTCCTTCAGTATGACTACCAGAACCTCTGATCTTAGCTTGTCCACTATGCCTTCTCCAGATAAATATCTTTTCTATATCTCTTTATCCAGAATTCAAAAATCAATCTCAGTTAGTTCATCAGTTATCAAATTGTTAAGAAATTTCAACATTTATATCTCCCATCCTATATTACCTTCTCTCAGGGTCATTGGTCTCTCCTTCTCTGACAGTCTGCCCTCTCTCTTAACTTCATTCTTTTCTTTCTTTTTAATATTAATCAATCTCTCCTTCTTAATCCCAATAACAATATTCCCTCATCTGGCATCTGGCACTTCAAACTGAACATTCTGAGTATCTCTCATTACTATATCTATCTCCTTAATATCAGCCTCCACCCCATTTCTCAGAACTCCCAACTACCAGTCTTCTCCCTCTTCTTTCTTATTCAAATCCATAAAGAATCCAGGCTTATCTTTCCTAATAATTTTTATATACTGTGATAAGCCACAAAATGTACTATCCAAATTACAACTTAACCAGATAATGTAAATACTTAGCATAACTACCCAACATAGTTATCCAAATATACTACCACTTGTATAAATAACCCAGATAGCTAAAGAAGAAAGTATCTCTTACAGTAACCATAACTCCTTATAGTGACTATAATCTCTTATAGTGACTATAACCTCATTAATAGTATTCTATAATTAGCCTGATAGCAACTAGATATCAACCATAATATATAAAATACCTCAGAGACAAGAGTGAATAAATCTCAGTCTGAAAACCAAAGCAAAAGTCAATTGTCTGGTATACTTAAAAGGAGAAATCTATTAATAAGCTACTACCAAGAAGTTGTGAGTTATTTTCCACTCCAGTCCACTTTCTGATATAAAGAAGTCTGCAAAGTTTGAGTAAAGAACTTTGCCACCATTTGAGTAATCTACTACTTAAGGAATAAGCTATTATTTTTAAGATCCAGTCTACTACTTAAGAATAAGCTACTATTTTTAAGAGAGAAACCCACCTTACAAAGTCAGTTCAGATGTATCTTTATAGTAATCTATCATACAAATAAAGTAGTCTTTAATGTAACTTTGTCAGCCCATATGCTACCAATTTACATTATTTGAGAAATTATATTGTTCAAAGAATCTACATCAATCAAGAAACTGCATCATTTGAAAAATCTACATTAACTAAGAAACTACATTATTTGAAAGTCCACATCACTCAAGTAATCTGTACTATTTAAGGAAATCTAATTATCTATCATATAAGCAATCTGTATCTAGAGAACTCACATCTATAAGAAAACTGATTGCCTGAGTCACAGACAAATAACCCACATCTACATAAGGAAATCTGACCACTCAAGTCATATAAAATTACCTACTGATCATCCACTACTCAAGAAGAAAACCCACTCACTCATAATTCAAGAATACTACTAAATTAGAAAATAATATACAGAATTCTTCAGATTGAATATTATACCACTAAATACTAATATTAGATCTATAAACTTGAACATTTTGTTGCTTTTTGACAAAGTAACTAGGGGCTCAAGCCAATTTATACAGCTGCTTAACCTTGTAATTTGTCTTTATTGAATCAGACATATTATATTTGGGGGCTCAACTAGGAAGATTTTCGAAATCTAAAATGACCTTTCAGCTCACAAAATCCAATATTTAACCTAGAGACTAATACTTCTAAAATCTTTAATATAATACTAATCTCAACTACTACTAGAGAAGAAATCTCAGTACAATAAAGCATTTGGACAGAAAGAGACATAATTATCTTCAAAATCAGATACCACTTAGCATCAAAAGGATCTGAAGTTGCAGAAGTCAGTATTATATGAAATCCACTACCAGTAGCCTAATTATTAAGCCTATAGTCTGAAAATATACCATTTAGAGACTTTGACAAATTCACACCAGATGAAGTAGACAACATCAACTAGGACTTTGACAATCTCATCCAAGCCCTCAACAATTATCTTAAAAGATTTCCCCCAAGAGTCTTCTCTGATCTATCCAGACCAGTAACTTTGATCTTAAGAGTTCTACCTACAAGACTCCCCAGAATAATATAGAGGAGAGTACTATCACTCAGATCCTCTATACTCTCAAGTATATAACTATCAATAGCTAACAACTCAGAATCAGATTCAGAAATTGAAACAGAACCAGAGAATAGTAATGATGAAATGGGTACAACAGAGAGAACTAGCTAAAGATATCTTCACCAGAACTGCAAATGATATCAATATAGACCTAGAAGATGTCATAGAAAATGTAAACTCCTAAGAAGAATATTATGAGGCCATATAATACTATATTATCAAAAGGTATACAAGAAACAAAACCTGCCATAAAGCCTAAGAATTCATCATGGGAATGAAAATGAACCTTAGAGAATTCCCTTAGGCAAAAGAATATATACTGCTGAATTTAATATTATTAATTAAGATATCATTAGTCCAATGACCTTCATGAATGGAATTCTACCCAATATTGCTCAATATATCTAAACTTTAAGCATTAAGAAGCCTGAAGAGTAAGTAGATATAGCCCAAGGATACTTTGATGTCAAGCAAGGAACCACTTGGACTGATAATAGAAAGGAAGATAAGAAAGATCTTTTGGTCAAGACTCTGCAAGAAATCCTTCAAGGAGAAATAAGGAGAGAAAAGTCTACTACAGAATAGAAGAAGGATAAGAATAAAATTCAAGACCTCAATTCAAAAGTAGACAGACTGGTTGAGCAAATTGAAAAGCTCACTACATGTGAAAATAAAAACTATCAGCCAAGGTACCCTTCACATGAAAATCAAAATTTCTAGTTAAGCTATACCCTATACAAAAATCAGAACTACTAGAGGAATTATATACCCTATGAGTACTGAAACTACTGTGATAAACCACAAAAATGTACCATCTGAATTATTGCCAGATGACGCGAACAAGTTAGATGACATGAACATTAGCATAGCATAGTAACCAGCCCAGCAACCATTGCTGCGGAAATTGTATAAATAACCAGATAGCTAAAATAGGAAAAATCCCTGACAGTGGCTGTCACCCTGACAGCGGCTGTCACCCTGACAGTGGCTGTCACCCCCAATACACCATAAATAGCAATCTATAGTTAGTCAGATAGCAACCAGATAGCAACCAGAATGTATAAAATACCCCAGAGACAAGAGTGAATAAACCTCAGTCTGAAATTGAATCCAAAGCAAAAGACAAGTCTGTCTACAACACTTTGAGGGATACGCCTGCCCAGAGCCACTTGGTTCAAGAAGGATTGCAACACTTAGGAGAAACACCCACTCTAGAGCCTCTTCTAGGAGATTGTGAGCTTGGTACCTCATTTCCACTCCAGTCCACTTTCCAATACAAAGAAGTTTGAGAAGTCTGCTGTTTTATTCAAGTTTGCCACCAGGAAAGGCCGCCATTTTCAAGAGATCCACCGCTTAAGGAACAAGCTGCCATTTTCAAGTCCGTTTTCAAGTAATCCGCAGCTCAAGAAGCCAGTCTACCTGACGCAACTTCACAGTGATTCAGTTTGTACAAATGAAGCCAGTCTTTGACGTAACTTTGCCAGCCACCGCCATTTTCAAGAAAAGTCCGCCATGCTTTTATCCACCGATCCGCCGCATTCTGCCGATCCGCATCGCTCAATCTGCCTCGATCACTTAAAAGCCGCATCGCCTACATTGACCGCTCAAATCCGCACTATCTAACCCAATCGCCATCACGACAGCAACCCGAATCCAGAACCTGCGCCCTGTTAGGAGTAACCGATCATCGGTTCCCAGAGAGCCCGCTCATTTAAGGAAATCTGTCAAATTCACCGATCACCTGGGTCACACGAATTATCCACCATCACTCAAGAAGGAAATTCACTCACAGGAGACTGTCCTACAGACTGCACTACCCAAGAACGCCGCCAAATTAGGAAATCGCTCACAGAAAGTCTCCAGCTATTGAATATTATACCACTAGACACCAACACCAGTACCAGATCTATATAATACCTGAACATTTTGTTGCTTTTTGACAAAGTAACTGGGGGCTCAAGCCAATCTACATAGCCACCCAACCTTGTAATTTGCCTCTATTGAGCCAGGTACATTACATTTGGGGGCTCAACCAGGAATATTCTCAAAAGAATTATTATGACTTTTCAGCTCACAGAACCCAACCTTCAACCTGGAGACTAGCACCACAGCAACCTTTGATACAGTACCAATCTCAGCTATTACAGGAGAAGAAATACCAGCCCTATAAAGTGTTTGGACAGGAAGAAGCGTAATTACCTCTAGAATCGGGTACCACTCAGCATCAGAAGGATCTGACTTTGCAGAAGCCAGCACTGTATGAAATCCCCAACCAGTACCACCAGCAGATACACCAACCAGAGATTTTGATGAGGTCACACCAAATGAAGTAGACAACACCAACCAAGACTTTGACAACCTTGTCTAAGACCTCAACAACCATCTTGAAAGATTCCCTCCAAGAGTCTTCCTTGACTTACCCAGACCAGAGACTCCAATCCCAAGAAACCAACCCACAAGACTCCCCAGAATAGTACCAAGAAGGGCACTATCTCCCAGATCCCTTGCACCTTCAAGTTCATATCCATCAATAGCCAACAACTTAGAATCAGAGCTGGAAATTGAAACAGAATCAGAAGACAGTGAAGGCGAAATGGGCACAACTCTACCCACATTTGCAAGATACCCAGAGGAGGATCCAAGAGAATTCATAGATGCAATCGAAGGAATAGCAGCCCTGAGGGATTTGTCCACCCAGAGACGAATCAATGTCTTCAAGGCACAACTGAGAGAACCAGCCAAAGGCATCTTCACCAGAACTGCAAATGATGTCGATACAGACCTAGGAGATGTCATGGAGAATGCAAGATCAGAAGAAGAACAATATGAGGCCATGCAGCACTGGATCATTGAAAAGTATGCAGGAAACGAAACCTGCCATAAAGCTCAAGAATCCATCATGGGAATGAAAATGAATCTTGGAGAATCCCCAAGAGCATTCTTCACCAGAATCCAGAAGAGAATGCATGCCGCCAGATTCAATGCTACCAATCAAGACATCATCGGTCCAATGACCTTCATGAATGGAATTCCACCCAACATTGCTCAACATGTCTGAACCCTGGGCATCAGGAAGCCAGAAGAGCAAGTAGATGCAGCACAAGGATACTTTGATGTCAAGCAAGGAACCACCTGGACTGATAATCAAAAAGAAGACAAAGAAGACCTCTTAGTCAAGCCCTGCAAGGAATCCTTCAAGGAGAATCAAAAGGAGAAAAGCCTACCAAAGAATGGAAGAAGGACAAGAATGAGATTCAAGACCTCAATTCGAAAGTAGACAGACTGGCCAGCCAGATTGAAAGGCTCTCCACACGCAAAAATCAGAATTACCAGCCAAGATATCTCCCTCGGGAAAATCAGAACTATCAGCCAAGGTACCCTCCACACAAAAATCGGGATTACCAGAGGAACTATCCCTCCTCTGATAGTCGAAACTATCCTTCAAGAGATAGAGCAGAAATCCAAGCTATAAATGTGGACAGCAAGGACATTATGCTCCTGAATGCAACAACCAAAGCAGCTCAAGGAACTCTGAGCCACCAAACCAAAAGGATACCCACAATAAAAGGACAGAAGCTCACCCAGTTGAAGACTATGAGCAGAGTGACAGTGAGGAATACAGTGACCTGGACTTGTATCCAACCAAGGCTGAATATGGAGAAACAGTCTACCTAGTAGAAAAAAGAAAGAGAGCAGTAGGCCGTCCCCAAGCAGTTGAGAAACCACCAAAAAGAACCAGCAGAAGAACCATTCAAAATGAAGATGAAGAAGAACAGGTTGATACACCTCCCCGGTCTCCTTCACCCTTCATTCCTAGAGCTACCATCAACAGAGAAGATCCTCTACCAGAATCTGCTGATGAAGAAATGGGAGAAGAACCAGAATCTGAAACCAAGACCCCAAAGTCCAAGAAGAAATACATCCCAAAGACCATGCCCCGGGACATCTACAATGAAGCCTGGAAGAAGATCCAAGAAGCCAAGATGGAAGTACCACTCTTGCAATTCCTTCAACTGACACCTGCTGGAGTAAGGAATAAGTTGCTGTGAACCACCAGATCTTATACAGGAAGAGTCCCTATTCCTCAAGAAGAACCGGCAACCCCAACAGTGCAAGCTGCAGAAAGGCATGTCAGTACCTACTTGTTTGGAGAAATCAGAGGCCAGAAGGCAAAAATCCTTATTGATACAGGAGCAGCTGTATGTGTTATTGCCAAGAAGTTCCTGGACAGCATTCAATGGCCCATTGATGGACCCTCCAGCCTCAGCATCATAGTAGCAGATGGAGCCCAAACTCAACCCCTGGGAGAAGTCTGGAACATCACCATTACCCTTGGACACATTCAATTTGCTATCCCCAAGGCAGTTGTGACCGAAGCTGTTACCTATGACATGATCCTCGGTACTAATTGGATGAAGGAGATGAATGCAGATGTCAACATTGGTCAACAAGTACTCAAATTCGACTACAGAGGAAGAAGTACCAAGTCAAAGTCACCAGCTTCGAGCCATCAAAGAAGAAGAAGAAGGTTACCATTCAAGAAGAATATGCCAGCAGTGAAGAATCCACCACTGAAGAAGAAGAAGAAGAGGATTCCGAAAATGACAATGACCCCAGACTGAGGCCCAGAATCAACATGGTAGAAGACAGACCAGAAGATAATGTGTGGGCACAAGATACTATCCCTATCACAATTGGAGCCATTGCTGGAGAAGCCAGAGGATGCATCAAATGCCTCCATAGACAGAAATGTGAGGAACACTCATCCAGACATGTGGGAATTTGAAAGAGTCCTGGCACTACATGCCCTGAATGCAGAAGAAAGAAGAAGAGATGCCTCCACAATATCCAGCTGAAAAGCCATACACATGTAATGCCCCACCCTGAAACTGAAGCAGCTGAAATTCAAGCCATTTGGGACCAGCCTCCAGAGGAAGAAGATGACAGTATTTCCGAAAATGAAGAGCTCCCCACAACTGTTTCATGGGATGATCCGAATTGGGCACTACAAGAAGGAGAAGAAGACAACACCTCCTGGAGTGAAGAAGAAGCCAGACCTAGCTCACAACCAGTCATTCCAAGGCCCGAAACCCATCAAGAAAGAGCCTTCCGAATGGGCAGATGCCCTCATCAAGTCATCTTCCACTCACCAAGAGACTACTGCTATCAGTGCCATATATTGGACCAGCAAGCCAGACAACCCCCTGGACCAGAATTCCCGAAAATCATCACAGAAGGAACCTCATTTCAAGAAGCCACCACCTCACTTGTGAAAAGAAGACATGGAGTCAGATTTTACACCCAAACAGAAGTGAAACCCCTGTCCACTCTTCCACCAAAGTATGATGCGAATGGATGCAGATTTCCGAAGCTAGGAGAAATCGAAGAAAGAAAGAAGCACTTCCAAGCCATGGGATA
>RQIL01002344.1:0-13394 GCA_003951145.1 Jimgerdemannia lactiflua
TATTTTAATTATTACTTAGCTTTGAATATAGTTAGCTAATATGTGAACTGAGCTGAGAGCTTTGAATATAATTGTAAGAGCTTTGAGTATAGTAGTAAATATAATAGTAAGAGCTTTGAATATGGTAGTGATATAATTAAGAGCTTCAAATATAGTAGTAAATATTGTGGCATGCGTTTTGTATAACTATAAGCTTCTTGCATGGCTTAATGATGCTACTTGGTGAAGTGCAGTCGATATATATGTTGAAATAAAGGGCGAATACGGGTCGGTGGTCACGTGATGGGTCGTTCGAAATGTCGGCAAAGTCGGTGGTCAATGGTTGATGATGGTTGTTCGGGTCGATGGCTCGGTTGACTGATAATGATGGCTCGGTTGACTGATAACGATGGCTCAGTTGTTTAGCGGATAATAGATGGACTTTCCTAGCGACGATTACTTGGGTGCGTGACGATGGTTGATCGGTCAGTAATTCTCTTCGTGGCGCAGCAGGTAAAGAAAACGGAGGTCGATGGCTCGCTCGTCCATCTGACTGGTTAACTTGGGTGAATGGCGGCTGCTCGGGCTGGCTCTCTTAAGCTAAGTATCCTTGGGTTCCTTGGGGTCTTAACACTTGAATATACGGGTCTCGAATCTCAAATGCAGGGGGGGAATATCGAATTCACAGGTCTTATACTGAATGCGCGGTCTGAATGGCGGTTCGAATGGGCAGTTGGTCCAAATGCGGGATCTCGGTGACAGTCTTGAGTTAAATGGGGCGGCTTTACTTGGTGGCTTTCCTTAATGGTGGCAAAAGTAACTTGAATCTCGGGTGCGGTTTCCTTAACTTGGCGGCGGCAAGAGTAATTCTTTAACTCAAACTTCGTTATCTTGTTCTCAGAATTCCGGTCTCTTGGCAGTGGTCAGTCTTGAATATCCGTAGCAGTCGATTTCCTGACGGCTTTTCCTTGAAGTTCATGGTGGTCCATGGCGGCGAATTCCTAATGGTGGTCGGTTTCCTTGAACAAGAGTTATCCTTGGCTCTTGGAGTCTTTCCCAAAGTTTCTCAAAAACTTAAGTTGGTTGCAAACTACTTTTCTGCAAAACCAATTGACTGAGGTTTATTCACTTTAAGAATATGGGTTATTTATACAAGTTTGCTAGCTATGGGGGGGGGCTAAGGTATACTACATTGTGGCGAACATTGCTATGTTATTGGCTTGCCGGCGGCGAAGGGGGTTTGCTGGATAAGGATACGGATGTAATGCTGAACACAGATGCGCTATTGGCTTGCTGGCGGCGAAGATTGATTACACTGAAGTACGGATGTGCCATTGGTTTGCCAGTGGCAAGGGCTTCGGTGGTTAAACTATTGGCTTGCTGGCGGTGAGGGTTTCAGCGATTTATGTCATGAGGGTTAGGGTCTCGTGCCGCTGACAAGAAATGTTTGGGGGTGGCTATCTGTCATGGGGGGTTAAACTATAATACACTTGTGTGGGGAAGGGTATTTGCAAGTGCAGATCTGTACTTTAAAGGGTATAGTGCCCTTCGTCAGTGGCAAACAAATCATCTTGCTGGATTGTGACTTTGTCATTCCGCTCTTTGAAAGGGGGAAGTGCTGGCCAGGAGGTGAGGGGATAGAATAGTGGCCAATCATCTTCAACAACATTCTCCAACCCTTGAACAGCTTGGATATGGACAGAGGATTGGTAAACTCTTTGCTGCTCTTCTTCTTCCTCAGAGGACTCGTCAGTTTCTGTGTCAGATGGGGCTACTTCGAGAGTGGGGTCTTGGGGTTCTTCAACTTCCTCCTCTTCAAAGGTGGGGGCTTCTTGAGCCTCTTCTTGATTCGGCTCCCAAATGATGTGGTGTAAATTGAGGTTAACAGGGTGGTGGGTAGCGGGTGTTGCTCCAGCAGGTACTTCCATAGTAATGGGCAGTCCTTCGAATATCTCCATAAGGCTCATGAGGTGGCCTTGGTGGTTGTCTCAGAGGGGGGTAGTATGGAAACCTGGCAAAGTGGGTTCAGTTTGTTGGCTTCCCACTGCGACGCGGTTGCTTCCAATGTAATCAGCTACTTCAGATTCCACCCAGTTGACTTCTTCGGTAGTGAGGCGGACAATATTCCTAGCAGTTACTCCTTGTAAGTGTGCAATGGCCCAGGGAATATGGTGGAAGATTTGGTGGATGCGGAGGGCTCTCTTGATAAGCCGGCCAGTAGTTAACAATTCGGCGGCAAGGTCTTCTCGGTCCTTTTCTTGGGTCTCATTGTGAAGGCGGTGGCCAATCTCGTAGTCATGCCAGAGAGTCATCCAGTCAGTTGTGTCCTTGAGCTGCTGAGTCATGATGTACCGATAGTTGATAAAGTGTCCAAGGTCTTCGGTATAGAATTTCAGGTGGTCCATGGTATCTGGATGCCAGATGGCCTGCTTGATGGCATCGAAGACAATGGTCTTGAGACTTGGCAAAGGGGTACAGTGGCAGGAGGTCTGGTTGGAATGACAGGTGGGAGGCATTGTGTGTAGAGTACTTGTTCTTTGGTGGTGGTTCTTGAGGCTGAGGCTAGGTCCTTTAAATAACATGGTCTTCATTTCGGCTCAGATCATCTTGTCTCTTTTGGTGTGATCACTTGATGGTTTTGACTGGCCATGGGTTGTTACGCCATAATGTCATCTGATCCTAGTGGTCACAGAGTATTCCGAATTTGGACATGGTCGATTGTAGATGTCACATCTGCCCCTTGCAAAATTAGAGCCGTCCTTGGTGGTGAGGGTTACACAGAGTCAGGGGTCTTAACTGCAGAGACAGACAGAATGCTGGTGCATTTGTAAGGACTGGCCATTCTTGTCTAAGGCGAGGGCTCCCATAGTTGCGGCTGGGGGTTCGAACCTCTCGGAAATGGTTTTCCTGTAATCTGAGGCAATTTCTAGTAGCAACATCTGTTACGCTGATGGGCTTGAGAAGTGAACCAATGCAATCAGCTTCTTGGGTTCAACTGAAGCATCCGTCATTCTTCATCGGAGGTGATACAGATGAAGCGAGGGGAGTTGCTCAAATGTGTTTTGCTTCTCTTGGGTAGTAGAGCCTTATGCAGTTGCAGTGTATCTTGGTCTTGAGTAAAACTCTGTCCATGGTCTTGAGTTGGTAGGTGTGATTCGCAAAGACTTGGTGAATGAGATATGGTCCTTCCCATTTTGGCTCGAGCTTGGCACTCCAGTTTCCTTCTATGATGGTACGGTATACCAGAACTTGCTGCCCGATAAGCAGGGGGTCCAAATTGGCTTTGTGGTCGTAGTACTTCTTTTGTCATTCTTGTGCTTTGGCAATAAATCCTCTTGCTTGTTGGCATACTTCGTGTAACTGGGTGATCTCTTCTGTAACTCGTCTCGTCAAATCGGGCTGGACTGGTTTGGCGGGATCTTGTGCTTCTCGGCCATACACTAGATAGAAAGGGGTCTGTTGAGTAGCAGCTGCCTTGGAGGTGCGGATGCTGAATAAAATGGCTGGCAGATAGATGTCCCAGTTCAGTTGATCTCTGGTCCTGCTGAGGCCTCGCTTGATGGTCTGGTTCATTCGTTCCATGAGTCCATTCGCCTGGGGTGGTAAGCCGTTGTTGGTCATAGCTTGATCTTAAAGATACTTGCAAAGGTCTTCATAGCTTTGTTGACAAACTCGCGGCCCTGGTCTGTGATAATTTCTTTGGGGGCACCATGGCGGCTGAAGACTTCATCATACAGGATCCCAATAATTGTCTGGGTGTCGGCAGTTTCAATGGCAAAGGCTTCTGGCCATTTTGTCAGGTGGTCTTCGATGGTGAGGATATAATGTCTTCCTCGGCTGGTTACTGGCAGGGGTCCGATGATATCTATTCCCAGTCTTTGGAAAGCTCCAGCTGGTGCTGCAATTGGCATTAATCGTGCTCGATTGGTGGGTTTCTGTCAGTATCTTTGGCAGGTATTGCATTGTTGGATATGTGCTGAAATTTGTTTCCTCATCTTGGGCCACCAGTATCGCTTCTTGATTCTTGCAATAGTGGCGCCAATTCCTCGATGTGCATTCTGGTCATGATTTGTTGTCAGGATTTTTGGTACTTCGTCTTCTCTTGGGACTTGGGTGTATTGATCTCCTTCTACTCTCCAAAGTTTGCCATCGCCTTCTTGAAATTTCTTGAGATTCCTTTGGGTGAATAGCTTGTGGGCAGGCTGTATTCCTTTCTTGAAGCTCCTATGGTGCAGGCTCCAGATGAGGGCGAGGTGTAGATCTTGGTTCATTTGGGCGAGTGGGAAGTAGCCTTCTCTCGTGGGGGCTCCTTCCGTTCTTGTTGAGTTCGGGGGATTCTTGACAGGGTATCAACATTGGAGTTCTTGGCACCTTTCTTATAGATGATAGTGAACTAGTATTCTTGTAAGGACATTATCCATCTTGTAAAGATTCCTGAGGGCTCTGGTTTCTTGAACAACCATTGTAGGGCTTGATGGTCCATGATGAGGGTGAATCTCTTTCCCAAGAGATAGTGGCGGAAATGGTCTACTGCCCATACTACTGCCAGGCATTCCAATTTGGTGGCTCCATAGTTTGCCTGCAATTCATTTGTAGCCTTGCAAGCATATTCGATAACATGCTCTCTTTTGTGGTCATCTTGCTGTGACAGGATTGATCCAAGTCCTAGGGCTGATGCATCGGTTGCCAAGATGAAGAGTTTGTTGAAATCTGGTTGCACCAGAACTGGGGCTTCAGTGAGGGCCTTCTTGAGTAGATCAAAAGACTTTTGCTGGTCTTCCTTCCAGTAGAATGGCCAGTCCTTCTTGGAGATGTCTCGGAGAGGTGCTGCCTTGTCTGAGAATCTTGGGATAAATTGCCAGTAGTAGGATGCTAACATGAGGAAGGACAGGGTCTCCTTGGGTGAGGTGGGGGTCGGGTAGTTCTTGATCTTCTCCACCTTGTGGGGGTCAGCATGTGTGCCTTGATCTGAGACAACATATCCCAGATATTCGACTTGATGTTTTCCAAAGAAGCACTTCTTGGCATTGAGTCTGAGTCCTGAGCTTTGGATGGTATTGAATACTTCACGGAGGTCTTGCAAATGCTGCTCGAATGTCTCAAAGTAGATGATTACATCATTTATGTAGACTAGCACATTTCTCCCAATGAGGTCCTGGTAGACATGGTTCATCATTCGTTGGAATGAGGCTGGGGCATTGCAGAGTCCAAATGGCATTTGAAGGTATTCGTACTGTCCTCGTCTGGTGATGAAGGCCATCTTGCAGATATCTTCCTTGGCAATGGGGATTACTTGGAATCCTTGGAACTGGTCAGTGGTGGTCATGTACTTGGCTTTTCTGAGGGCATTGAGGAGGTAATCAATTCTTGGCAGTGGGTAGGCATCTTCTGTGGTGACTTTGTTGAGTTTTCTGAAGTCCACAACTAGTCTCCATCCTCCTTTCTTTGGCACGATAATTGCTGGTGAAGCCCAGGGGCTTGATGAGGGTCTGATAACTCCATTTCGTAGCATTTCATCTATGTGTTGTTGTTCGAATTCGATCAAGTGGTGTGGTGTTCGGTAGGGGCACTGTCGGATTGGTTTCACATCTCTAGTATGTATAGAGTGCTCTCTGTATTGGTATGGTGGGAAGATATTATATGTGGTGGTAAATATATCCTTATACTCTTCTATTAACTCCTGTATCTGCTGTTGTTGTTCCTTGGTTAGAGTTGCTTCAATGTCGACGGCTTTGATTGCTGAGCTTGCTGAGTCTTCCTCCCTGGTACCGTCAATCTCACCGGAGAGGGCTTGCTGTTTCCCAAAATCTCATAGACTTCTTCCTCATAGGTATCTATCAGTGGTTCGAAGTATCCCAGTATTGTTCCTTTGGGGATGGTGATCATCTCGAAGCCCATGTTTCTGATAGGGATGTGGATTGGTGACATCTGGTCATGAATTCATTCCTCAGCCAGGAGCAGGTGATACTTCTCTCAAAGCTCCATCGATGGTTTGAAAATCAGGTTGTTGGTTTCCACTGGGAGGTGCACGTCAAGGCCTCGTTGCTGATATGACTGCAGGATGATTTCCGCTCTTGCTCGGATGGGGCGGCAGAAGTGGGGCCTCATTTGTCTGAACTGGGTGACTCTTGCTACATGGACCTCGATGGGTGGGGCCGGATGGTCTCTGTTTGTGCTTCTGAATCCTCCTTGTCCTCTCTTGGTACTGTCCAGCTGCTTTACCTCTTGGATGGTGGGTTGTGAAGTCTTGATGAAGAGTATCTGACAAATAGCTTGCAGAGGGCTGAAGTTTTGATGGGTCCTTCCACTGTTGCAGATGATAACCTTGAGGGGGCCTTGGTAGTCTTGATCAATGACTCCTCCTTCAATGGTAATTCCTTTAGCTGCCAAAGATGATCTTGATGCCAGTTGACCATTGAGTCCCAGTAGTATGGCGTGTGCAATTTGGAGGTCAAAGGTCCTGGTACTCCTGGGTCGGATTACCGCTTGATAGGGGAGGCAGAGGTCATATCCAACTGATCCTTCTGTTTGTGCAAGAGGGGGCTGGGCCCACGGTGAGAGTAGCTTGACTTGAACAACTGGGTGGGTCTTGAGGAAAGGCTCTCCAGCTGCTGCGACTGCGGGTGAGAACTCCATTCATTCTGGCTTGAAGAATGGCCAGTGCGCTCCTGTCTTCGGGTTCCTTGTGTAGTTGAATCCAGTCCTTCCAAGTGGGTCCAGAGCTTCCATGAGGGTGAAGGCAAGATTGACCCCTTCTTTTCCCTGGTGTGGGTGGCAGTACCAGTGGATGAAAGCGAGAACTTCCAGAGGTAGGTCCCAAATAGTGGTCTTGCTTTTGGCTTCGCAGTCTCCTTCATGGTCGATCTTCTTGCACTTCCGGCAGGCCCAACGAATTTGAGGTTCTTGTAGAGTGGGATCCTTTCTCTTGACTTAGCTTCTGTGGACATCTTCACTGAGGTGAACACTTCGATGTTCGCACCAATAGCAGGTGAAGGTCCTTCCGCAATCCCAGTGCCCTTTCTTGACAAAGTCTTCATTTCGCTCCTTAACTTCCTTGCAGGTGGGGTACCTCTTCCGGTACTTGTCATAGGTGGGCAGAGTAATCTGTAGAGCTCGGGTGATGGTATAGGAACTGTTGCTATCCTTTTCGATTGTGAGGGTCTCCACAGGTTGTTGGGAAAGAACCTTTTGTTGCTCTTGGTAGGTCTTCTTGAAGGTCTTTGGAGTTGCTCAGATAGGAATTGGTACTCACCTCCATTCATCTCTATCTTCAGTTGCTAGCATTGGAACCTTCTTGATGTCCAAGATTCAGCAGTTGCTGCAATCATCTCTTGGTGAGTAAAAGCAGTTGAAATGCTCACATTTGCCTAGGCGGAAGGCTCGCATAATTCGATTCTCTACTAATGGGGGCAGTGGCTGTGTGGATGGCCCTGCAAACTCGCATGCTGCTCTTTCATTATTGCTTCTATCAATTCTTGATTGTAGACCCTCAATGTCAATGACTCCAACAAAGGGCTCTTCAGGCTCGCTATCTTGATCTCTAGGGACATCGAAGTCACTTCCCATTTCTTGCAGGAAATTTGCTTCACTCTCGTCTTCATCCTCGGTAGTGGTGGGTGTGTCGCCATGTCCATGCCATTTTGTCTCGGGGGCTGAACTCGACTTCCTTGATGATGCTCTTGACTCGATGGGTACCTTGTGCTTTTGTCCATGAATAGTGAAGACTAGGAGCTGTTTTCTGATGTCCACATTGGCTCCGACTTGATGCATCCAATCTGTTCCCAAGATCAGATTGTAGGAGGTCGTGGGAGTTACAACGGCTTGAGGTACATTGAGGCAGGCCTTTCCAACTTGAATGGGGATATCTCGTACAAGTCCAAGGGGGGTAGATGCTGATCCATCTGCAATGATGACTCTTGCTTTGGTTCCTTCGTCAATTCCCCAACCGATTCTCTCAAACATTCTTTGGGTGATGATGCAGACTGCTGCTCCGGTGTCAATGAGAATCCAGGCATTTTCTCCATGCACTTTTCCACTCACAAGTCTGGTGGATTGATGATCATGTCGTCGGCTTTCATGCACCACATGAATGTTGCTGGGTTCTTGTGTGTGTGGTCCTTGGACAAGAAGTCTCTTGGTATCCTCCTTGGCTTCCTTCAGGAATTTTCGCCTAACTTCCGGGGCATTCTTGAGGACTTGCTCGACAGTGAGGCCTGCATTCTGTTGACGAATCTGGTCCCAAAGTGAGGCTGCTGCATGAGGTTTGCTACTCCTTCAATGTTTGGTTCCTTGAGGGTGAGGTCTTTCATTCCTGATGGGCATCTCATCTGCTGAGGACTCCACACTCATATGCTCATCTTCTTCAAGGTCGGGCAGGGAAGTAGTCCTTGATGCTCTTGATGGTCCAGCTTCAGGCTCAGAGGTGTCTCTTCTGACTCGCTTGTCATTTTCCGGTGGGGTGTCTGAGGAGGAATGGGCATGTCTTGGGTGCTTGCCTGTAGATACTGTCACTGGCGGTGGTGGGTGATCTTCCTCATCCTCTGGTCTGTGTGGGGGCGGCGTCCCAAGTTACCTTGGATGGGAAGGCTTCATAGTACGGATAGGCATCATCTTGTCTATGAAGCCAGGCTGCTTCTTCTTCCATTTCTCGTGTCTCTCCATCCATCTGAATGAGGTTGACATTTCTGTCATTGGACTGTGTAGCTTGCTTCCTCGGGCAGTGCCTCTGGATGTGACCTTGGTTTCTGCAGTAGAAATAGGTAGGGGCATAGGGGCCTGTTGTAGCTGAGCCTACAGTTGTAGCTGGTGGTATCTGAGAAGAGCTCCTGTTGTCTTGTTGTCGATAGTCTGGCCTATTGTCACAGCGGTAATCTTGTTGTCTTCCTCCTTGATTCTTCAGATGTGCCACTGCGATGGCCAGGTCCTTCATTTGTTTCGTGAGGATGGTTATTGGGTCTTCTTGTACTCTTAGCGGCTGCTGTTGCAGTTGACTGAATTGGACCTGGGTCGAGGGTGGGGATCTGCTCTCGAGATTGGCTAGCTGGGCCCTGAGGAATGCATTCTCTTGCTCTGCTGTGGTAGATCCTCGAGATCTTGATGGTTCGGCTCTTGCTGGCTCTCGGTGGTCTTGCTGGGCTGGTCTGTAGTCTGCTTCCCAACATCCTTGCACTCTGGCAACTTGCTGCTCAATACTCCGATAACCCATCCTAATGACTTGCCTTCTGAGTTCCGGATATAGGCCATTGAGGAAGGTAGTGGATGCCAATGCCAGTTGGACTGCAGGCTGTAGGTTTGCCTTGATCATCTGCGCCTGAATCCAATGATAGAAACTCTTCGGGGTTTCATTGACAGCTTGGGTCATGTAGGTTAGAGCTTCTTGTGCCTCTTGCTGGCGTTCAAGACCATTGAACTGGACACGGAGCCAGTTTTTGTGGATGGTGTATCTTTGCACATGGTTTCCATTTGTCGCGAGGTGAGCAAGGTATTCCGCCCTGAAGATTTCTCCACCATTCTGTTTGGCTTGGTTATATCTCTGGAGGGCCGGGCCTCTCAAAAGTGATGCTACAATGCTGAGTTTCCTTTCTGCATCCCATCGCTTGGCAGCTGCTTGTACTTTGATTTCTCCAATGATCTCCTCGATATCTTCATCATCTGCACCATAGAACTTCTGTAAGTAGTTCATGTCTGGTTCGTCTTCGCTGTTCTCGCTGTCTGATGCTAGTTCAGGGGTAGCGTTCCTTGGTGGTCCTTGTGGGGGAGGGGAAGGTGCTTGATATACAGGGGGTATAGGCAGAGGGCAGTGTCTTGGTGGTGTAGGAGATCTGGGTCTATTGATTAAGGCTGGAGTATAGGCTCTTGAAGGTGGTGATCTCCTAAGTGACTGGTAGTGGCTATCGGATACTGAGGCTCTGAGAGAAGTGTTGTTCCTTGTCTCTTGTGGATAGTAGTGGGGTGTGAGTGACCAAGGTGCAGTGGTCCAGGTAATTGAAGGGCCTAGAGGGCTGATATAACTGGTGTTGAACTCGTCTGCCCCTTGCTGTTGTGAAGTAGTGGGGTCTGGTTCGCCTTGCTGGTAGCTGCTTGTATAGTAGTATGGATCGAACTCATCTTCTGAGTATGGATGATAGTCTTCTTCTCCTTCGGATGTTTCGAAGTAGACTCAGTCTAAAGGGGTGGCTCAATTGATAGCTGTAGTGATGTAGTCACTTCAGTCAGAGTTCTTCCTATAGATTCAGGTCTGATACTCTTCAGGAAGGTCTTCTTCTAGGTCTTGGAGCTGAAGGGGTTCTGGTTGTCCTCTGAGTTGTCTTCTCTCTCTGGGGGTCAAGCCGTAGTCTGGGTCACTTCTGTCCTCAGATTCGGTCTTCTGGCTACTGTTCTTGAGAAGGGTCTTGACTGCTGTCCTGACAATGGTGTGGGCCTTCTTTTCCGCTAAAGAGGGCTGTCTCTGAACTTGTTGCTGGCTGCTAGGTTCTCCTGGAGTCTCCAATGTAGATATCTACTGGGTTCTTGAGCCAAAAGGTCAAGTCTTTAAAAAAACTATTCCCAGTTGAGCCCCCAAAATGTGGTGTGTGTTTTATATAACTATATGCTTCAAGCACGGCTCAATTGTGCCACTTGACGATGAAGCGCGATATGTATGTCGAGATAAAAGGATCTCCGAGTGGATAGTCACGTGATCAGCTCGTTCGAAATGTCATGCGGTGGCTCGGTTGTTGATGATGATGGCTCAGTTGTTTAGTGGATAATAGATGGTGATGGTTGACAAATAATAGCTTCAATCGGGGCAATGGGCGGCGATTACTCAGGTACGTAGGCTCGAATATGCGGGTCGATTATCAACGTATGTGATGGTCAATAACTCTTGGTGATTCGTGGCGCAGCGGGTAAAGAAATCGGAGGTCCACGGCTCGCTCGTCCATCTGACTTGTTAACTTGACGATGGGTGAATGGGATGGTGACGGGTCTCTGGAATGGCGGTGGCTCGGGCTGGCTCTCTCAAGCTAAGTATACTGGGTTCCTTGGGTCTTAATACTTGAATATATGGGTCTCGAATCTTGAATGCGGGGTCCGAATGTCGAATGCGTGGGTCTTGTACTGAATGCGCGGTCCGAATGCGTGGGTAATGGGATCTCGGTGATGGTTTTCCGGGAATAGCGGTTTCCTTTAACTGGCGGCAGTCTCGAAACTTGACGGCGGTCTTCCTGACTTGGCAGCGGCAAGAGTAATTCTTTAACTCAAACTTCCAAGCGATCATTGCTCTAGGTCGTTATCTTGTTCTCTGAATTATCCAGTCTTTTGGCGGCAGTCGGTCTTGAATGGCGGTCGGTTCTCTCGAAGTTCGCAGCAGTCCTTGATGGTTTTCCTGGCAGTTTCTCGGTGGTCTTGAACAAGAGTTATCCTTGACTCTTGGAGTCTTTCTCAAAGTTCCTCGAACTTAAGTTGGTTTATCTTACACTAGACTTCTCGTCGTTCAGATAAAAGCCAATTGACTCGGTCTTGAATTCTTGAGTATCCGGGGCAGTGGCGATTTTCATAACTTGGTGGCAGTTTTCCTGGCGGCTTTTATTAGCGGCGGGTCTTGAATGGTTTTCCTGGCGGTTTTCAGTATGTGGCAGTCGGTTTCCTTGAACAAGAGTTATCCTTGGCTCTTGGAGTCTTTTCCCAAAGTTTCTCAAAAACTTAAGTTGATATTGCAAATCAATTGACTGAGGTTTATTCACTCTAAGAATATGGGTTATTTATACAAGTTTGCTGGGTCACTCGTACGGTTGCTATTGCTATCTGGGTTAACTATAGTGCGTGGTTACTATGTTACGTGGCTAAGTTATCTTGCAGGCTGTTACGGGTGTTGCTAAATTGGTTGTGTGTTTGAGCATCGCTGAAAAGGGACGGGTCGAAAAGCATTGCTGAAAATAGAATGCGTGACTTGCTGACATGTGGGCCAAAACGGATGGGTCGAAAGACATCGCTCAAAGGGGATGGGTTGAAAAGCATCGCTGAAAACAGAATGCGTGACTTGCTGACATGTGGGCCAAAACGGACAGGTTGAAAGATGTCACTCAAAGGGGGTAATATCCTTCGTCAGGGGCATCTAAGTCATTTTGTGTGACTTCGTCATTTCGTTCCTCAAAAGGGGGGAGCACCGGCCAGGAGGTGAGGGGGTAGAACAGTGGCCAATCATCTTTAACGACATTCTCTAATCCTTGGACAGCTTGAATGCGGACAGAGGACTGATAGACTCTCTGTTGCTCTTCCTCTTCTTCTTCTTCTGTGGATTCATTGGTTTCAGTGTCAGAGAGGGCTGCTTTGGGAGTAGGGTATTGGAGTTCTTGAACCTCTTCTTTGAAGGTAGGGACTTCTTGAGCATCTTCTTGGTTTGGCTCCCAAATGATATGGTGCGAATTGAGACTAACAGAGTGGTGAGTAGCTGGGGTAGCTCCAGCAGGTACTTCCATGGTAATGGGTGGTCCTTCGAATATCTCCATAAGGCTCATGAGGTGGCCTTGATGATTGTCTTAAAGGGGGGTAGTGTGGTATCCTGGCAGGGTGGGTTCGGTGTCTTGGCTTTCCACAGCGATACGGTTGCTACCAATGTGATTGGCTATTTCAGCTTCTATCCAATTGGCATCCTCTGCTGATAGGCGGGCAAGGTTTCCTATGGTTACTCCTTACAAATGTGCTATGGCCCAAGGGATATGGTGGAATATCTGATAGATGCGGAGAGCTCTCTTGATCAGGTGGTCCATGGTTAATAGTTCGGTAATGAGGTCTTCCCAGTTGTTTTCTTGGGTTTCATTGCGGAGGCGGTGTCCAATTTTGTAGTCATGCCAGAGGGTCATCCATTCGGCAGTGTCTTTGAGCTGTTGGGTCATTATATACCAGTAGTTGATGAAGTACCCAAGATCCTCGGTATAGAAGTTCAGGTGTTTGGTGGTATCCGGGCACCAGATAGCCTTCTTGATGGCTTCGAAGACCAGGGTCTTTGGGCTAGGCAAAGGGGTAGAGCGGCAGGAGGTCTGGTTGAAGTGGTGGGTGGGAGGCATTGTGTGGGGGGGGGTTCTTGTTCTTTGGTACCGATTCTGAGGCTGAGACCAGGTCCTTTAAATAATGTGGTCTTCTTCTTCAGCTCGGATTATCTTGTCTCCTTTTGGTACAATCACTTGATGGTATAGGCCAGTCATAGGTTATCACACCATAATATCGTCTGATCCTAGCAGTCACAGAGTACTCCAAATTCTGACATGGTCGATTGTAGATGTCACAATATGTATAAATTCTTTCTCATTCTTTACTAATATAATTATTCAATATAACTATAGATAATTAAATATTAAAATTATATAAGTCAGTTAGCCAGATTGTCTATAATCATCCAATAGTATAATTCAAATATAATTTTCAAAGAAGGTGTA
>RQIL01002355.1:0-13389 GCA_003951145.1 Jimgerdemannia lactiflua
ACCAACCCCCACCATCACTCACCCCCCTACTCTTTCTCTTGCAAACACCATTTTCTCATTCTTCACTACTTTCTTTTTGCTTTTGGTTTCAATTTCAGACTGAGGTTTATTCACTCTTGTCTCTGGAGTATTTTATACATTGTGGTTGCTACCTTGGTTGCTATCTGGCTAATTATAGATTGCTATTTATAGTGTATTTGAGCAGACAGCCACTGTCCAGTGAACAGCCACTATCCACATTATTTCCTTCTTTAGTTATCTGGTTATTTATACAATTTCCACAGCAATGGTTGCTGTACTGGTTACTATGCTATGCTAAGTATTTAGTCATTTGATTTTTTCATGTCATTTGGCTAACTCTGAGGGGTTCACATTATCTGGCTGTTTGTATCATCTGGCTTATTTGTATTATCTGGCAATAATCCAGGTAATATATTTTTATAGTCTGTCACATCAGCCCCCACTAAAGAATGGTCTGTCCCAGACTGTCCTTTAGTCATCATTCCAGTAAACATAAGCATGTTCTGCATCTATACCTATCTCATCATCTTCTGTGTCTGAGTCACTCCATTCTAATTCTGGATCTTCTTCTTTTTCTTCAGGAAACAGGAAGTCTACTTGTTGGAGAGTACTCTGGAAGGTGGTCTCATTCATCTAGTGGATATCATTGAGATAGAAGTGGGACTGTACTAGGGCTCCAACATTTCGTTTATTTAGAGTATAGATTCATTTGGCTGTTCTTGCTTCTTGGTGGGTTATGCCAGCTAGTCCTCTAATATATGGCTGTTCTTGTAATAGTTGTCTGATATTGTAGAAGGCTTGTAGGTGATAAATCTGAAGCAATCTCTGGGCAATGGTGAGGTTCTCTTGATGCTTTTGGATCAATTGTATTAGTGTTCCTTCAAGTTAGTGGAACTGGGGCAAGGGAATTGGCAGGGCTTAGAAAGAACTGAGGATAAGAGTCTGGAGATAATGATCTATCCTCTGAGTCATGGTTTGTGCAGATATATCTTGAGTCAGTTGATGTGAACTGGAGCTTTCAAGATTTGTCCATTCATGCTTCTTATATAGATGCTGGTTCCTCGGATGTTGTGTACAAGATATAGTCCTTCTCATTTCAGTTTGGTGGCAAAGTTTATTTCAATCATACTTCTCCAAACTAGGACTTGATCTCCAATCTTAATCTTCTGATCCTTCTGCTTCTGGTCATAATACTTTTTTTGTCTTTCCTGGGCCTTGATACTGGTTTTGGGCATTATTTCACAGCTGATTTCCTTTATCAAGAAGCTTTCCAAGGTTCTCATGGTCAGCAGTTCTGGTCTTCTTAGCAAACATCATTTTGAAGAGCTTTTGTTTGGTTGAGGCAGCAGGGGTGTTTTGGATTTCCCACAGGATTTCAGATAAACAGAGATCCCAATTGGTAGGATTAACCTTGGCAAGTCCTTTCTTGATGGTCTGGTTCATTCTTTCAGTCATTCCATTGATTTGTGAATGATAAGAGTTGGTTCTTTTCAGATGGATCTCATGAATTCATACATAACTTGAGATTATGTTATTCACAAATTTGGTTCCTTGCTCATAGATGAGTTCTTCAGGTGGTCCATATTGGTGGGTGAGGTTATGAAGGTGTCCAACAATGGTCAGGGCATCTGCAATCTCCATGGGATATGCTTTGGGCTATTTGGTCAGATGTTCAAAAAATACTAGGATATATCTGTTTTGTTTGGGTATTACTGGCAGGGGTCCAATTATGTCTACTCCCCATCTTTGGAAGATGTGAGTGGGTGGGAGAATTGGTTGTAAAGGGGCTTGATAGTTCTTCTTTCCTTGATACTTCTGGCAGGTGTTACATTTTTGGATAATGTCTCAGACTTGTGTTCTGAGATGGGTCAATGTTGATAATTTTTTGGAATCTTGTTTTCTGTATTTATCTGTCCTTGGTGGGCTTTCTGGTGTTCTTATCAAATGAGGACTTCTTGCTTCTTAATAATCATGAGAATTTCTTTGAGGGTGCAGTTCCAAGGTACACCCTTTCTTTGGTTCATTGGATCATGTGGGGAAGAATATCAACATTGTTGTGAGTTCTTCCCACTTTGTGGATGATGTTGATTTCATAATCTTAAAGAATAAGAATCCATCAGACAAGGATTCCAGTGGGGTTTTTTCAGTGCAGTAACCATTTGAGAACTGCATGGTCTGTAATCAGGGTGAACTTTCTTCCAATGAGATAATGTTTAAATAGAGTGACCACCCATATGACTGCAAGGCATTCCAATTTGGTGCTTCCATAGTTGGTCTGCTGCTTGTTAGTGGCTCTGCTTGCATAAGCTATCACATGGTGCTGTTTGTCAGGTCCTTCTTGTGCAAGGATTGCTCTGAGGCCATTCTTGGATGTATTAGTATATAGAATGAAAGGTTTCTATAGATCTGGTCAGACTAGGATTGGTGCTGAGGTCAGGCAGTGTTGTAGTTTTCAGAAGGCTTCTTTTTGTAGTTCTTTCTATTGGAATGGTACTCCTTTCTTCAGCAGGGTTTGGATTGGGGCAGAGATTTCAGCAAATCTCTTGATAAATCTTCTGTAGTAAGATGCAAGCATCAGGAAGGACAGGGCTTCCTTTGGGGTATTGAGGATGGGGAAGTTGTTGACTTTTTCGATCTTCTTAGGGTCTGCATGTGTTCAATCTTTAGAGACTATGAATCCAAGGAATTCAAGCTTCTGTTTGCCAAAGTAGCACTTCTTTGAGTTGAGTCTTAGGTGATTTTGTCAGGTGAGTTTGAAAAACTCTTCAAGGTCTCGCAGGTGGTCTTTGAAATTTGCTGTGTAGATGTTGGAATCATCCACATAAACAATTAGGCAGTAGTGGATGAGAGGGGCATATACTGAGTTCATCATTCGCTGGAAGGTTGGGGGTGCATTGCAGAGTCCAAAAGGCATTCGGAGGTACTCAAACAATTTTCCTAGGGCAAGGAAAGCTGTCTTTTGAATGTCTTTGGGTCCATTGGTATCTCATGGAATCCTGCAAATAGGTCCATACTGCTGATGTATCTTGCATTTTGTAACTGGTCCAGAAGGTCATTGATTTGGGGCAAGGGGTATGCATCTTTCTCAGTTACTGTATTGAGTTTTCTGATGTCTATTGCAAGTCTCCATCCTCCTTTTTTTGTTACTATAAGTATAGGGCTGGCCCAAGGGCTGGTAGAGGGTCGGATGACTCCATTGTCTAAGAGTTCCTATATGTGTTCTTTTTCGCATGTCTTCAAGTGGTGGGGTATCCTGTATGGTTTCTGTCAGATGGGTGTTGCATTTCCTGTATTTATACTGTGGTGGTATGATGGGTTGTATGGCAGATTGCTATAGTCTGTGATGAAGATGTCCTGATATTTATGAAGGAGTTTGGTCAATTGTTTTTGTTGCTGAGGGGTCAATTCTTTTCCAATATTTGTAGAAGGCTTCACTTTCTCCTGGGCCTTTCCTTTCTTCTGTGATCTTTTGCCGTTTCCCTGTAAGTTTAGTTCATAAACTTCTCTGTATGTTTGGTTGAGGTAAAGCACAAGGTGCCCAATGATGGTTTCTTTCAGCAGGATGATGTTGTCCCAGCTTGTATTGATTGCTTGAGAGTGTACTGGAATCATCTTATCAGGAAATATATACCCTTCTATGTACAGATTTCAGATTTCTTCATTGGGTTTGAAGAAAAGGTTCCTGGGGTCTGGTGGTGCAAAGATTTCGATGGTGGTTTGCTCTCCTGGCTCAAGGATGAGGTTCTTGTGAAGCTTTACAGGCTGGCAGAAAACTTGCTGAGGAGCATTTGCTTTGAATCAGCTGACCTGAAGGAGATGTACTTCCTTCTTATCTAAGCTTCCAAATCCTTTGGTTTGTCTGGTTCCTTGAGTGAGCTTGGGTACTTCTTGTAGCTGAGGAGTCTTATATTTGAGGAAGACTACCTGTGTAATTTTGTCTCCTGTGTTGATTCGAATCTATTCACTACTTTCATTTCTTAAGATGACCCTGATTTCACCTATATATCCTGGGTCAATGGTTCCTCCTTTGGTAGAAAGTCCTTCAAGGGCTAGCCCAGACCTTGAGGTCAACTGAATGTAAGTTCCTTTTAGTAGTTGCATGGCAATACCAGTTCTGATGAGCTTTGTGCTTTCAGGGCCCATGGTAGTATCATAGAGGCTGCTGAAGTCATAACCAACATCTTCTTTAAGCCTTTTTCAGTGATTGCATTGGGGTGAAGTAGGGTATACTGAGCAATGTTCTTATCAAGTATAGGCTGTCCATGGGCAGAGGCTTCTATGGTATCAGATCTCTAACTTCTGATGTCTAGGTGTGGCCATCTTGCTCCAGTAGAGGGGTCTCGAAGATAATTGATTCCTATTTTTCCAGTGGGGTCCAAGGCTTTCATAAAATTGATGGCATCATCTATCCATCCTTGGCGGGATGCATGGCAAATAAGAGCTAGGATATCTTCTCCTAGGTCATATATTTTAAGGACCTTTCTTGTAGACTTCTTCTTTTTCTCCTTTCAAATCTTGGCTCAGTCATCTCCTCTCTTGAGTGTGTGCACAATCACATCCTTACTGAGATGGATTTTTTCATATTTACAAGGCCAGCATCTTGGGTACTTTCTATGATAGCAATTAGTGCTCCCAAATGAATCAAATCAATTTGAATCAAATCGAATTGAGGGTCATTCAAATCGAATTGAATTGGGGATTTTTCAATTTGAATTGAGTTTGAATTGATTCAAATTCAAATTGAATTGAGGTCCAATTCAAAACCTATTTTAGAAATGTAATAACTCAATGAATATATGTTCAAATTTAATGATCTTTATCTTGTTAGATTCCTCTATATAAAAGGAATTTAACAAACTAAAGATCATTGAATTTGGATGTGTATTCATCAAGTTATTCAATTTCTAAAAATAGATTTTGAATTGGACTTTGAATTGAATTGGACCTCAATTCGAATTGATTCAAATCGAATTGGGCCTCAATTCGATTCAAAATTTTCAAATCAAATTGAATTTAGGTCTAATTCAATTCAATTCAATTCATTGGAAGTACTAATGGTAATATCCCATGGCTTGGAAGTGTTTCTTCTTTCTTCGATTTCTCCTAGCTTTGGAAATCTGCATCCATTCACCTCCACCAACTTTTGGCAGTGACCTCCCTGAGAGCCCCACCCATTCTGCCACCCTGACAACAGATCCCCCAGCAAACTCTCCCACCTTGCCACCTTTTCCTCCCTTGATATCAGTCTGCTCTCCTCAAACACTACCTACCAATGACCTGCAAGCCCTACCCAGATTGCCAAAGCCCACCCCACCATGAGCCACTCATCACCAATTTCTCCCAACATTTGCCTCTTCAACACTTCCCAGCAACCAGTCCCCTGACTTCTGAGCCAGAAATCGAAACAGAGTCAGAAGATAGTAAGGATGAAATGGGCACAATACTACCTACATTTGCAGGATACCCAGAAAAGGATCCAAGAGAATTCATAGAGGCAATCAAAGGAATAGCAACCCTGAGAGATTTGTCAACCCAAAGACAAATCAATGTCTTCAAGGCACAACTGAGAGAACCAGCCAAAGGCATCTTCACCAGAACTACAAGTGATAACAACACAGACCTAGGAGATATCATAGAGAATGCAAGATCAGATAATGAACAATATGAGGCCATGCAATACTGGATCATTGAAAAGTATGCAGGAAATGAAATCTACCACAAGGCCCAAGAATCCATCATGGGAATGAAAATGAATCTTGGAGAATCCCCAAGAGCATTCTTCACCAGAATCCAGAAAAGAATGTATGCTGCTGGATTCAATGCTGCCAATCAAGACATCATCGGTCCAATGACCTTTATGAATGGAATTCCACCCAATATTGCCCAACATGTCCAGACCCTAGGCATCAGAAAGCCTGAAGAACAAGTAGATGCAGCCCAAGGATACTTTGATATCAAACAAGGAACCACCTGGACTGACAATCGAAAAGAAGACAAAGAAGACCTCTTGGTCAAAGCCCTGCAAGGAATCCTTCAAGGAGAATCAAAAGGAGAAAAGCCCACCAAAGAATGGAAGAAGGACAAGAATGAGATTCAAGACCTCAATTCGAAAGTAGACAGACTGGTTAGCCAGATTGAAAGGCTCACCACACGCGAAAATTGAAACTACCAGCCAAGGTATCCTTCTTAAGATAATCGGAACTATCAGCCAAGGTACCCCCCATGCGAAAATCGGAATTACCAGAGGAACTACCCATCCTCTGATAGTCGAAACTATCCTTCAAGAGACAGAGCAGAGGTCCAATGCTACAAATGTGGACAGCAAGGACACTATGCCTCTGAATGCAATAACCAAGGCAGCTCAAGGAATTCTGAACCACCAAACTGAAAGGATACCCACAACAAAAGGACAGAAGCTCACCCAGTTGAAGACTATGAGCAGAGTGACAGTGAGGAATACAGTGATCTAGACTTATACCCAACCAAGGCTGAATATGGAGAAACAGTCTATCCAGCAGAAAAAAGGAAGAGAGCAGTAGGCCACCCCTGAACAGTTGAGAAGCCACCAAAAAGAACCAGCAGAAGAATCATTCGAAATGAAGATGAAGAAGAGCAGGTTGATACACCTCTCCAGTTACCTTCACCTTTCATTTCTGGAGCTACTATCAATGGAGAAGATCCTCTACCAGAATCTGCTGACAAAAATATGGGAGAAAAACCAGAATCGGAAACCAAGACTCCAAAGTCCAAGAAGAAATACATCCCAAAGACCATGCCCTGGGACATCTTCAATGAAGCCTGGAAGAAGATCGAAGAAGCCAATATGGAAGTCCCACTTTTGCAGTTTCTCCAAATGATACCTGCTGGAGTAAGGAACAAGTTACTGTGAACCACCAGATCCTATACAGGAAGAGTCCCCATCCCTCAAGAAGAACCAGTAACCCCAGCAGTGCAAGCTGCAGAAAGGCATGTCAGCACTTACTTGTTTGGTGAAATTGGAGGCCAGAAGGTGAAAATCCTCATTGATATAAGAGCAGCTGTATGTATTATTGCCAAAAAATTCCTGGACAGCATTCAATGGCCCATTGATGGACCCTCTAGCCTCAGCATCATAGTAGCCAATGGAGCCCGAACTCAACACCTGAGAGAAGTCCAAAACATCACTATTACTCTTGGACACATCCAGTTTGCCATCCCCAAGGCAGTTGTGACTGAAGCTGTCACCTATGACATGATCCTTGGCACCAATTGGATGAAGGAGATGAATGCAGATGTCAACATTGGCCAACAAGTGCTCAAATTCGACTACAGAAGAAAGAAGTATAGAGTCAAGGTCACTAGCTTCAAACCATCAAAGAAGAAGAAGAAGGTAACCATTCAAGAAGAATATGCAAGCAGTGAAGAATCCACTACTGAGAAAGAAGAGGAGGAAGACTCCGAAAATGACAATGACCCCAGACTGAGGCCCCAAATCAACATGGTAGAAGACAGACTAGAAGATAATGTGTGGGCACAAAATACTATTCCCATCACAATTGGAGCCATTGCTGGAGAAGTCAGAGGATGCATCAGATACCTCCAAAGAAAGAAATGCGAAGAACACTCATCCAGACATATGGGAATTTGAAAAAGCCCTGGCACTACATGCCCAGAATGCAGAAGAAGGAAGAAGATATGCCTCCACAACACCCAGCTGAAAGGTCATGCACAAGTCATGCCCAATCCCGAAATTGAAGCAGCTGAAATTCAAGCAATTTGGGACCAGCCTCTAAAAGAAGAAGATGACAGCATTTCTGAAAATGAAGAGCTCCCCATAGTTGTTTCATAGGATGATCCGAATTGGGAACCTCAGGAAGGAGAAGACAACACACCCTGGAAGTGAAGAAGAAGCTGGACCCAGCTCACAGCCAGTTATCCCAAGGCCCAAAACTCACCAGAAAAGAGCTGTCCGAATAGGCAGATGCCCTTATCAAGTTGTTTTCCATTCACCAAGAGACTACTGCTATCAATGCCAATATTGGACCAGTAAGCCAGACAGCCCTATGAACAGAGTTCCCCAAAAATCATTGCAGAAGGGACCTCATTCCAAGAATCTACCACCTCACTTATGAAAAGAAGACATGGAGTCGGATTCTACACCCAGACAGAAGTGAAACCCCTCTCTACCCTCCCACCAAAGTATGATGTGAATGGATGCAGATTTCCGAAGCTAGGAGAAATCAAGGAAAGAAAGAAGCACTTCCAAGCCATGGGATATTGCCATCATGGAAAGCACCCAAGATGCTGGCCTTGTCAATACAAAAAGATCCATCTCAGCAAGGATATAATTGTACACACACTTAAAAAAGGAGATGACCGAGCCAAGATTCGAAAGGAGAAAAAGAAAAAGCCAGCAAGGAAGGCCCTCAAGATATATGACCTAGAAGAAGATATCCTAGCTCTCATTCACCATACTACCTGCCAAGGATGGATAGATGATGCTATCAATTTTATGGAAGCCTTGGACCCCACTGGAAAAAGAGGAATCAATTACCTTTGAGACCCCTCTACTGGAGCAAGATGGCCACACCTCAACATCAGAGGTTGGAAATCCGATGCCACAGGAACCTCAGCCCATGGACAGCCTACACTTGGCAAGAACATTGCACAGTTTACCTTGCTTCACCCCAATGCAATTTCACCAAAAAAGGCACACCAAGAAGATGTTGGTTATGTTCTCAGCAGCCTCTATGATACCACCATAGGCCCTGGAAACACAACATTCATCAGAACTGGTATTGCTATACAACCACCAAAAGGAACTTACATCCAGTTGACCTCAAGGTCTGGGCTAGCCCTTGAAGGACTTTCCACTGAAGGAGGAACCATTGATCCAGGATATACAGGCAAAATCAAAGTCATCTTAAGAAATGGAAGTTGTGAATGGATTCGAATCAACAAAGGAGACAAAATCACTCAGGCAGTCTTCCTCAAATATAAGACTCCTCAGCTGCAAGAAGTACCCAAGCTCACCCAAGAAACCAGACAAACCAAAGGATTTAGAAGCTCAGACAAGAAGGAAGTACACCTCCTTTAGGTCAACCGATTCAAAGCAAATGCTTTCCAGCAAGTTTTCTGCCAGCCAATAAAGCTTCACAAGAACCTCATCCTTGAGCCAGAAGAGCAAACCACCATCGAAATTTTTGCACCACCAGACCCCAGGAACCTTTTCTTCAAATCCAATGAAGAAATCCGAAATCTGTACATAGAAGGGTATACATTCCCTGATAAGATGAATCCAGTACACTCTCAAGCAATCAACACAAGCTGGGACAACATCATCCTGCCAAAAGGAACCATCATTGGACACCTTCTGCCTTACCTCAACCAAACACACAGAGAAGTTTATGAACTAAACTTATAGGGAAATGGCAAAAGGTCACAGAAGAAAGAAAAGGCCCCTCTGTGACCAAAGAGAAAGTGAAGTCTTCCACAAACATTGGAGAAGAATTGACCCCTCAGCAACAAAAACAATTGACTGAACTCCTTCATAAATATCAGAACATCTTTACCACAGACTATGGCAATCTACCATACAACCCATTATACCACCACAGTGTAAATACAGGAAATGCAACACCCATCTGACAGAAACCATACAGGATACCCCACCACTTGAAGACATTCAAAAAAGAATACATACAGGAACTCTTAGACAATAGAGTCATCCGACCCTCTACCAGCCCTTGGACCAGCCCTATACTTATAGTACTAAAAAAAGGAGGATGGAGACTTATCGTAGACTTCAGAAAACTCAACACAGTAACCAAGAAAGATGCATACCCCTTGCCCCGAATTGATGACCTTCTGGACCAGCTACAAAATGCAAGATCTTCAGCAGTATGGACCTATTTGCAGGATTCCATGAGATACCAATGGACCCCAAAGACATTCAAAAGACAGCTTTTCTTGCTCTAGAAAAATTGTTTGAGTACCTCCAAATGTCTTTTGGACTCTGCAATGCACCCCCAACCTTCCAGCGAATGATGAACTCAGTATATGCCCCTCTCATTCACTACCACCTGATTGTTTATGTATATGATTCTAACATCTACACAGCAAATTTCAAAGACCACCTGCGAGACCTTGAAGAGTTTTTCAAACTCACCTGACAAAATCACCTAAGACTCAACTCAAAGAAGTGCTACTTTGGCAAACAGAAGCTTGAATTCCTTGGATTCATAGTCTCTAAAGATGGAATACATGCAGACTCCAAGAAGATTGAAAAAGTCAATAACTTCCCTGTCTCTAAGACTTCAAAGGAAGCTCTATCCTTCCTGATGCTTGTATCTTACTATAGAAGATTCATCAAGGGATTTGCCGAGATCTCTGCCCCTTTCCGAACACTGCTGAAGATAGGAGTACCATTTGAATGGAAAGAACCACAAGAAGAAGCCTTCTAAAAACTACAACACTGCCTGACCTCAGCACCAATCCTAGTCTGACCAGATCTGCAGAAACCTTTCATCCTGTACACTGATGGATTCAAGAATGGCCTTGGAGATATTCTTGTATAAGAAGGACCTGACAAACAGCACCATATGATAACTTATGCAAGCAGAGCCACCAACAAGCAGAAGACCAACTATGGGAGTACCAAATTGGAATGCCTTGCAGTCATATAGACAGTCACCCTGTTCAAACATTACCTCATTAGAAGAAAGTTCACTCTGATCACAGACCACACAGCTCTCAAATAGTTACTATACCAAAAAGACCCCACTGGAATCCTTGCCTGATGGATCCTTATCCTCTAAGATTATGAAATCAACATCATCCACAAAGTAGGAAGAACTCATAACAATGTTGATGTTCTCTCCTGCATGATCCAATGAACCAAAGGAAGGGTGTACCTCGGAACTGCACCCTCAAAGAAGTTCCCATGACCATTAAGAAGCAAGAAGATCTTATCTGACAAGAATACCAGAAAGCCCACCAAGGACAGACAAATACAGAAGACAAGATTCGGAAAGCTTATCAACATTGGCCCCACCTCAGAACACAAGTCCAAGACATCATCCAGAAGTGTGACACCTGCCAGTAATACCAAAATGAAATAGATACATCCTAGTATTTGTTGAACATCTGACCAAATGGCCTGAAGTATACTCCATGGAGATTGCAGACATCCTGACCATTGTTGGACACCTTCATGACCTCTCTCTCTAATATGGACCCCCTGAAGAACTCATCTCTGACCAAGGAACTGAATTTGTAAACAACATAATCTCAAGTTATGCACAAATTCATGGGATCCACCTGAAAAGGACCACCTCTTATCATCCTCAAACCAATGGAATGACTGAAAGAATGAACCAGACCATCAAGAAAGGACTTGCCAAGGTCAATCCTACCAATTGGGATCTCTGCTTACCTGAAATCCTGTGGGAAATCCAAAACACCCCTGCTGCCTCAACCAAACAAAAGCCCTTCAAAATGATATTTGCCAAGAAGACCAGAACTACTGACCATAAGAACCTCGGAAAGCTACTTGAAAAAGGAGATCAGCTGCAAAATGATGTCCGAAACCAGATTATTAAGGCCCAGGAAAGACAAAAGAAGCATTATGACCAGAAGCAGAAGGATCAGAAGATCAAGATTGGAGATCAAGTCCTAGTTTGGAGAAGCATGGTTGAGACAAACTTTGCTACCAAACTGGAACTGAAATAGGAAGGACCATACCTTATATATAACATCAGAGGAATCAGTGTCTATATAAGAAGTATGGATGGATGTGTCTTGAGAACTCCAGTTCACATCAACTGACTCAAGATATACCTGTACAAACCATAAACCAGAGGATAGATCAATGCCTCCAGACCCTCATCCCCAGTTCCTTCCAAGCTCTGCCGATTCCCTTGCCCCAGTTCTGCCAACTTGAAGGAACACCAATACAATTGATCCAGAAGCATCAAGAGAACCTTACCACCACCCAGAGATTGCTACAGATCCACCACCTGCAAGCTTTCTACAATATCAGACAACTGTTACAAGAACAGCCATATATTGGAGGACTAGCTGGCATAACCTGCTGAGAAGCAAGAACTGCAAATGAAATGTTGGAGCCCTGGTACAATCCCACTTCTACCTCAATAACATCCACCAGATGAATGAGACTACCTTCCAGAGCACCTTCCAACAAGTAGACTTTCTATTTCCTGAAGGACAAGAAGAAGATCCAGAATTAGATGGAGTGACCCAGACACAGAAGATGATGGTACAGGCGTGGATGCTGAAGATGCTTATGCTTATTGGAATGATGACTAATGGACAGTCTGGGACAGACCATCCTTTAGTGGGGGCTGATGTAATGAACCACAAAAATGTAGCTTAGCCAGATGATGCAAAACATGATGACATGAATACTTAGTATAGTAACCAGCAACCATTACTGTGAAAAACTGTATAAATAACCAGATAACCAAAGAAGGGAATAATGTAGACAGTGGCTGTCTGTTGGACAGTAGCTGTCCGCCCCAAACACACCCTAAATAGCAATCTATAATTAGCCAGATAGCAACCAGGTAGCAACCACAATGTATAAAATACCCCAGAGACAAGAGTGAATAAACCTCAGTCTGAAATTGAAACCAAAAGCAAAAGACAAGTCTGCCTGCCAAACATACTTAGGAGAAATGCCTACCAAAAGCTCCTTGGTCCTAAAGGAATTGGATTGTAACACTTAGGAGATATACCTGCTGACGAGCCACTGTTAAAAGGAGATTGTGAGCATTGGTACTTCATTTCCACTCTGGTCCACTTTCTGATAGAAAGAAGTTTTGGTTTGTTTGCCAGATAAGCCAGAAGTCTGCCAGTTTAAGTCCACTGATCTGCTATAAACCATTGATCCGCATTTGTTCAAGTCTGCTATTTTCAAGAGATCTGCTGCTTAAGGAATAAGCTGCCATTTTTAAGTCCATTTTCAAGTAATCTGTCTCAAAGCCAGTAAACTGACCATGAAATTACCCACTCGCTCATAACCCAAGAATACCACCAAATTAGGAAATTGCATGCAGAAATCTCCAGCTATTGAATATTATATCACTAAACACCAATACTAGTACCAGAACCTGAACATTTTGTTGCTTTTTGACAAAGTAACTAGGGGCTCAAGCCAATCTACACAGCTGCCCAACCTTGTAATTTGCCTCTATTGAGCCAGGTATATTACAGTAGTTATAATATATTTAAGGTACTTCTGATTAATCTTTTATATTATATTATCAATCTATATAGATCAGAATACTGATCATTTCAGAGATAGTAACTTGGAGGCAGAGAATAAAAGTGCTATATTTATAGAAGAGTTCTTGATGTTTATGAGCAATA
>RQIL01002366.1:0-13388 GCA_003951145.1 Jimgerdemannia lactiflua
AAAAAAAAAATAAGATTCAAGACTTCAATTCAAAAGTAGACAGACTGGTTAGCCAGATTAAAAGGCTCACCACATGTGAAAATCGGAATTACCAGCCAAGGTATTCTCCTCATAAAAATCAGAACTTCCAGCCAAGGTATCCCCCACATGAAAATCAGGATTACCAGAGGAACTACCTATCCTCTGATAGTAGAAACTATCCTTCAAGAGACAGAGCAGAGATCCAATGCTACAAGTGTGGACAGCAAGGACACTATGCCTCCAAATGCAACAACCAAGGCAGCTCAAGGAATTCTGAACCACCAAACCAAAAGGATATCCACAACAAAAGGACAGAAGCTCACTCAGTCGAAGACTATGAGCAGAGTAACAGTGAGGAATACAGTGACCTAGACTTGTATCCAACCAAGGCTGAATATAGAGAAGCAGTCTATCCAATAGAAAAGAGAAAAAGAGCAGTAGGCCACTCCCAAGCAGTTGAGAAGCCACTAAAAAGAAACAGCACAAGAATCATTTGAAATGAAGATGAAGAAGAGCAGGTTGATACACCTCCCCAGTCTCCTTCACCCTTCATTCCTGGAGCTACTATCAATGGAGAATATTCCCTACCAGAGTCTGCTGATGAAGATATGGGAGAGGAACCAGAATCAGAAACCAAGACTCCAAAGTCCAAGAAGAAATACATCCCAAAGACTATGCCCCAGAACATCTACAATGAAGCCTGGAAAAAGATCCAAGAAGCCAAGATAGAAGTTGTACTCTTATAGTTCTTACAACTTATACCTGCTGGAGTAAGGAACAAATTGCTGCAAACCACCAGATCCTACACAGAAAGAGTTCCCATCCCTCAAGAAGAACCAGCAACCCCAGCTGTACAAGCTGCAGAAAGACATGTTAGCACTTATCTGTTTGGAGAAATCGGAGGTCAGAAGGTGAAAATCCTCATTGATACAGGAGCAGCTATATGTGTCATTGCTTAGAAATTCCTGGACAGCATTCAATGGCCCATTGATGGACCCTCTAGTCTCAGCATCATAGAAGCAGATGGAGCCTGATCTCAGTCCCTGGGAGAGGTCTGAAATATCACCATCACTCTTAGACACATTCAGTTTGCCATCCCCAAGGTAGTTGTGACTGAAGCTGTCACCTATGATATGATCCTTGGCACCAATTAGATGAAGGAAATGAATGCAGATGTCAATATTGGTTAACAAGTACTCAAATTTGACTACAGAGGAAAGAAGTACTAAGTTAAGGTCACCAGGTTCGAACCATCAAAGAAGAAGAAGAAGGTGACCATTCAAGAAAAATATATCAGCAGTAAAGAATCCACTACAGAAGAAGAAGAAGAAGAGGAGACCAAAAATGATAATGACCCCAGACTGAGGCCCCAAATCAATATGGTAGAAGACAGACCAGAAGATAATGTGTGGGCATGAGATACTATCCCCATCACAATTGGAGCCATTGCTGGAGAAGCCAGAGGATGTCTCAAATGTCTCCAAAGACAGAAATGTGAGGAACACTCATCCAGACATGTGGGAATTCGAAAGAATCCTGGTACTACATGTCCTGACTGCAGGAGAAGAAGGAAGAGATGCCTTCACAATACTCAGCTGAGAAGCCATACACAAGTCATGCCCAATCCCAAAATCAAAGCAGCAGAAGTACAAGCAATATGGGACCAACTACCAGAGGAAGAAGATGATGGCATTTCTGAAAATGAAGAGCTCTCTGCAATAATTTCATGGGATGATCTGAATTGGGTACTACAAGAAGGAGAAGATGACAACACCCTCTGGAGTGAAGAAGAAGCTGGACCTAGTTCACAGCCATTCATCCCAAGGCCCAAGACCCATCAAGAAAGAGCCTTCAGAATAGTAGATGCCCCCATCAGGTCGTTTTCCACTACCAAGAGCTACTGCTATCAATGCCATATATTGGACCAGCAAGCCAGACAGTCCCTTGAGCCAAGATCCCTGAAAATCATTGCAGAAGGAACCTCATTCCAAGAATCTATCACCTTACTTGTAAAAAGAAGACATGGAGTTGGCTTCTACACCCAAAGAGAAGTGAAACCCCTCTCCACTCTCCCACCAAAGTATGATGTGAATGGATGCAGATTTCTGAAGCTAGGAGAAATTGAAGAAAGAAAGAAGTACTTCCAAGCCATAGGATATTGCCATCATGGAAAGCACCCAAGATGCTGGCCTTGTCAATATGAAAAGATCCATCTTAGCAAGGATATGATTGTGCAAACACTTAAAAGAGGAGATTACCAAGCACAAATTCAAATGAAGAAGAAGAAGAAACCTACAAAGAAGGTCCTCAAGATATATGACCTAGGAGAAGATATTCTGGCCCTCATTCACTATGCAACTTGCCAAGGATGGATAGATGATGCTATCAATTTCATGGAAGCCCTAGATCCTACTAGAAAAAGAGGAATCAACTATCTTTGAGACCCCTCTACTGGAGCAAGATGGCCACACCTAGACATCAGAGGTTGGAGATCTTATGCCACAGAAGCCTCAGCCCAAGGACAGCCTACACTTGGCAAGAACATTGCACAGTTCATCTTGCTTCACCCCAATGTAATCTTACTGAAAAAGAGACACCAAGAAAATATCAGCAATGATCTTAGCAGTCATTATGACACCACTATGGACCTTGAAAGTACAAAGCTCATCAGAACTAGAATTGCCATGCAACCACCAAAAGGAACTTACATCCAATTGACCTCAAGATCTGGGCTAGCCCTTGAAGGACTTTTCACTGAAGGAGGAATCATTGACCCAGGATATACAGGCGAAATTAAAGTCATCTTAAGAAATGGAAGTGGTGAATGGATTCAAATCCACAAAGGAAACAAGATCACTCAAGAAGTCTTTCTTGAGTATAAGACTCCTCAGCTGCAAGAATTACCCAAGCTCAGTCAAGGAACTAGACAAACCAAAGAATTTGGAAGCTCAGATTGGAAGGAAGAACATCTCCTTCAGGTCAGCTGATTCAAAGCAAATGCTCCTCAGCAAGTTTTCTACAAACCAGTAAAGCTTCACAAAAACCTCATCCTTGAGCCAGGAGAGCAGACCACTATCAAAATCTTTGCACCAACAGACCCCAGGAACTTCCTTTTTGAACCCAATGAAGAAATCTGAAATCTGCACATAGAAGGGTATACATTCCCTGACAATATGAATCCAGTACACTCCCAAGCAACTAACACAAGCTGGGACAACATCATCTTGCCAAAAGGAACCATCATTGGACACCTTGTGCCCTATCTCAACCAAATACAGAGAAATTTATGAATTAAACTTACAGGGAAATAGCAAAAGGTCACAGAAGAAAGGAAAGGCACCTCTGTGACCCAGGAGAAAGTGAAGCCTTTCACAAATATTGGAGAAGAATTGACCAATCAGCAATAGCAACAATTGACTGAACTCCTTCATAAATATCAGGACATCTTCACCACAGACTATTGTGACAGACCACAAAAACATACCACCTGAATTATTGCCAAATAACATAAACACCTCATAACTTAGCCAAATGATGTGAACAAACCAGATGACTGAACACTTAGCATAGCATAGTAATCAGCACAGCAACCATTGCTGTGGAAAACTATATAAATAACTCAGATAGCTAAAATAGGGAAAATCCCTGACAGTGGCTGTCACCCTAACAGTGGCTATAACTCTGACAGTAGCTGTCACCCCAAATACATCATAAATAGCAATCTATAATTAGCCAGATAGCAACCAAGGTAGCAACCACAATGTATAAAATACCCCAGAGATAATAGTGAATAAACCTCAGTCTGAAATTGAAACCAAAAGCAAAAGACAAGTCTGCCTACAACACTTTGAGGGATATGCCTGCCAAAGCCACTTGATTCTAAAGATTGCATTGCAACACTTAGGAGAAATGCTCACTCTAGAGCCTCTTCTAGGAGATTGTGAGCTTCATATCTCATTTCCACTCCAGTCCACTTTCTGATACAAAGAAGTCTGCCATTTTTGGTTCTCTTGCCAGATAAGCCTGAAGAGAAGTCCATCAGTTTAACTCTGCCAGTTAAAGAAAATGAAAGCCAGTCCCGATGCACCTTGGCAGTGATTCAGTTCATGCAAACAAAGCAGTCCTGACATAACTTTGCCAGCCAAAGTCTGTTTCTAAGAAAGTCCACGTTTTTGTCTGCCCATCCGCCACATTCTGCCAATCTGCCTCATTCATCTGCATCATTCAGTCTGCCTCATTCCAACTGCTTACCATATTGTTCGAAGAACCCGCATCATTTGCCCACATTGTTCAAGCCTTCACCCGTTCAATCGGCATCAATTAAGGAAAACCAATCACTATCACATCAGCAACCTGCACTCAAAAAGGAAACTGATCACCGGTTCCCAGAGAGCCCGCTTTTAAGGCAATCCACCAAGATCACTGGGTCACACGAATTAGTCCACCATTACCCAAGAAGGAAATCTGCTCACAGGAGACCATCATACAGACCATACCACCCAAGAACACTACCAAATTAGGAAATCGCATGCAGAAGTCTCCAGGTGTTGAATATTATATCTTAGATATCAACATAAGGAACCTATACATATTATCTAAACATTTTGTTGCTTTTTGACAAAGTAACTAGAGGCTTAAGCCAATCTACACAGCTGCCCAAATTTTATAATTTGCCTCTATTGAGCCAGGCATATTACATTTGGGGGCTCAACTGGGAAGATTACAAACCAGCAATCTATATGACTTTTCAGCTCACAGAACCCAACCTTCAACCTGGAGACCAGCACCACTGTAACCTTTGACACTGCACCAATTTCAGCTACCATAGGAGAAGAAATTCCAGCTCTACAAAGTGTTTGGATAGGAAGAGAAGTAATTTCCTCTGGAATTGGATACCACTCAGCTTCAGAAGGATCTGACATTGCAGAAGCCAGTACTGTACGAAATCCTCCACCAGTACCACCAGCAGATACACCAATCAGGGATTTTGATGAGCTCACACCAGACAAAGTAGACAACACCAACCAAGACTTTGACAACCTTGTCCAAGGCCTCAACAATCATCTTGAAAGATTCCTCCCAAGAGTCTTCCCTGATTTACCCAGACCAGTAACTCTGATCCCAAGAGAGCAACCCTCAAGACTCTCCAGAATAGTAGAGAGAAGAGCACCATCTCTCAGATCCTTAGCACCTTTAAGTTCATATCCATCAACAGCCAACAACTCAGAATCAGAGCCAGAAATCGAAACTGAATCAGAAGACAGTGATGACGAAATGGGCACAACACTACCCACATTTGCAGGATATCTAGAGGAAGATCGGAGAGAATTCATAGATGTAATTAAAGGAATAGCAGCCCTGAGAGATTTGCTAACCCAAAGATGAATTAATGTCTTCAAGGCACAACTGAGAGAACCAGCCAAAGGCATCTTCATCAGAACCACAAATGATGTCAACATAGATCTAGGAGATGTCATGGAGAATGCAAACTCAGAAGAAGAACAATATGAGGCCATGCAATACTGGATTATTGAAAAGTATGCAGAGAATGAAACCTGCCACAAAGCTCAAGAATCCATCATGGGAATGAAGATGAACCTCAGAGAATCCCCAAGAGCATTCTTTACCAGAATCCAGAAGAGAATGCATGCTGCCAGATTCAATGCTACCAATCAAGACATCATTGGATCAATGACCTTTATGAATGGAATTCCACCCAATATTGCTCAATATGTCCAAACCCTGGGCATCAGGAAGCCTGAAGAGCAAGTAGATACTGCCCAAAGTTACTTTAATGTCAAACAAGGAACTACCTGGACTGATAATCAAAAAGAAGACAAGGAGGACATCTTGGTCAAGGCCCTGCAAGGAATCCTTCAAGGAGAATCAAAAGGAGAAAAGCCTACCAAAGAATGCAAGAAGGACAAGAATAAGATTCAAGACCTCAATTCGAAAGTAGACAGACTGGTTAGCCAGATTGAAAGGCTCACTACATGTGAAAATCAGAATTATTAGCCAAGGTATCCCACTCAAGAAAATCAGAACTATCTACCAAGATACCCCCCATGTGAAAATCAGGATTACCAGAGGAACTACCCATCCTCTGATAGTTGAAACTATTCTTCAAGAGATAGAGTAGAGATCCAATTCTACAAGTGTGGACAGCAAGGACACTATGTCTCAGAATGCAACAACCAAGACAGCTCAAGAAATTCTGAACCAAACTGAAAGGATACTCACAACAAGAGGACAGAAGCTCACCCAGTTGAAGACTATAAGCAGAGTGATAGTGAAGAATACAGTGACCTAGACCTGTACCCAACCAAGGCTGAATATGAAAAAACAGTCAATTTAACAGAAAAAAGGAAGAGAGCAGTAGGCCACCCCCAAGCAGTTGAGAAGCCACTAAAAAGAACCAGCAGAAGAATCATTGAAATGAAGATGAAGAAGAGCAGGTTGATCCACCTTCCTGGTCTCCTTCACTCTTCATTCCTGGAGCTACTATTAATGGAGAAGATCCCCTATCTGAATCTGCTGATGAAGATATGGGAGAAGAACCAGAATCTGAAACCAAGACTCCCAAGTCCAAGAAGAAATACATCCCAAAGACCATGCCCTGGGATATCTACAATGAAGCCTGGAAAAAGATCCAAGAAGTCAAGATGGAAGTTCCACTCTTACAGTTCTTTCAACTGACATCTGCTGGAGTAAGGAATAAGTTACTGTGAACCACCAGATCCTATACAGGAAGAGTCCCCATTCCTCAAGATGAACTGGCAACCCCAGCAGTACAAGCTGCAGAAAGACATGTCAGCACTTACTTGTTTGGAGAAATCAAAGGCAAGAAGGCGAAAATCCTCATTGATACTGGAGCAGCTATATGTGTCATTGCCAAGAAATTCCTGGACACCATTCAATGGCCCATTGATGGACCTTCTAGTCTCAGCATCATAGTAGTAGATGGAGCCTGAACTCAACCCTTGAGAGAAGTCTGAAACATCACCATTACTCTTGGACACATCCAGTTTGCCATCCCCAAGGCAGTTGTGACTGAAGCTGTCACCTATGACATGATCCTTGGCACTAATTGGATGAAGGAGATGAATGCAGATGTCACCATTGGCCAACAAGTACTCAAATTTGACTACAGAGGAAAGAAGTATCAAGTCAAGATCACTGGCTTCTAGCCATCAAAGAAAAAGAAAAAGGTGACTATTCAAGAAGAATATGCCAGCAGTAATGAATCTACTACAGAGGAAGAAGAGGAGGAGGACTCTGAAAATGACAATGACCCCAGAATGAGGCCCCAAATCAATATGGTAGAAGACAGACCAGAAGACAAAATGTGGGCACAAGACACTATCCCCATTACAATTGGAGCCATTGCTGGATAAGCCAGAGGATGCACCAAATGCCTCCAAAGGCAGAAATGTGAAGAACACTCATCCAGAAATGTGGAAATTCGAAAAAGCCCAGGCACTACATGCACTGAATGCAGGAGAAGGAAGAAGAGATACCTCCACAATACTCAGCCAAAAAGCCATGCACAAGTAATGCCCAACCCCAAAATTGAAGAAGCTGAAATTAAGCAATTTGGGACCAGCCTTCAGAAGAAGAAGATGACAGCATTTCTGAAAATGAAGAGCTCCCCACAGTTGTTTCATGGAATGATTCGAATTGGGAACCTCAGGATAGAGAAGATAATACACCCTAGAGTAAAGAAGAAGCTGGACCCAGCTCACAACCAGTTTCTCAAGACCCGAGACTTACCAAGAAAGAGCCTTCCAAATAGGCAGATGACCTCATCAAGTCGTTTTCCACTCACCAAGAAACTACTGCTATCAATGCCATATATTGGACCAGCAAGCCAGACAGTCTATTGAAAAAGAATCACCAAAAATCATTGCAGAAGGAACCTCATTTCAAGAATCTATCACCTCATTTGTGAAAAGAAGACATGGAGTCGGATTCTACACTCAAACAGAAGTGAAACCCCTCTCCACTCTCCCACCAAAATGGATGCAGATTTCCAAAGCTAGGAGAAATCGAAGAAAGAAAGAAACACTTCCAAGCCATAGGATATTGCTATCATGGAAAGCACCTAAGATGCTGGCCTTGTCAATATGAAAAGATCCATCTTAGCAAGGATGTGATAGTACACACACTCAAGAGAGGAGATGACTGAGCTCAGATTCGAAGGGAGAAATGAAAGAAGTCTACAAGAAAGGTCCTCAAGATATATGACCTAGGAGAAGATATCCTAGCTCTCATTTGCCGTGCAACCTGCCAAGGATGGATAGATGATGCTATCAATTTCATGGAAGCCTTGGACCCCACTGGAAAAAGAGGAATCAATTATCTTCAAGACCCCTCTATCAGAGCAAGATGGCTACACCTTGACATCAGAGGTTTGAGATCCAATGCCACAAGAGCCTCAGCCCATGGACAGCCTATAATTGGCAAGAACATTGTACAATTCACCCTACTTCATCCCAATGCAATTCCACTGAAAAAGGCTCACCAAGAAGATGTCAGCTATGATCTCAGCAGCCTTTATGATACCACCATGGGCCTGGAAAGTACTAAGCTCATCAGAACTGGTATTGCCATGCAACCACCAAAAGGTACCTTCATTCAGTTAACCTCAAGGTCTGGACTAGCCCTTGAAAGACTTTCTACTGAAGGAGGAACTATTGACCCAGGATATATAGGTGAAATCAAGATCATCTTAAGAAATGGAAGTAGTGAATGGATTCCAATCAATAAAGGAGACAAAATTACACAGGCAGTCTTTCTCAAATACAAGACTCCTCAGCTACAAGAAGTATCCAAGCTTACCCAAGGAGCCAGACAAACTAAAGAATTCAGAAGCTCAGACAAGAAGGAAGTACATCTCCTTCAGGTTAGCCAATTCAAAGCAAATACTCCTCAGCAAGTTTTCTGTTAGCCAGTAAAGCTTCACAAGAACCTCATCCTTGAGCCAGGAGAGCAGACCACCATCGATATCTTTGCACCACCAGACCCCAGGAATCTTTTCTTCAAACCCAATGAAGAAATCCGAAATCTACACATAGAAGGATATACATTCCCTGACAAAATGAATTCAGTATACTCCCAAGCAACCAACATAAGCTGGGATAACATTATTCTGCCAAAAGGAACCATCATTGGACACCTTGTGCCTTACCTTAACCGAACATACAGAGAAGTTTATGAATTAAACTTACCAGGAAATGGCAAAAGGTAACAGAAGAAAGGAAAGGCCCCTCTGCGACCCAGAAGAAAGTAAAGCCTTCCACAAACATTGGAGAAGAATTGACCCCTCAGCAATAAAAACAATTGACTGAATTCCTTCATAAATATCAGGACATCTTCACTGCAGACTATGGCAACCTGCCATACAACCCATCATACCACCATAGTATAAATACAGAAAATGCAACACCCATCTGATAGAAACCATACAGGATACCCCACCACTTGAAGACATTCAAGAAAGAACACATATAGGAACTCTTAGACAATGGAGTCATCCAACCCTCTACCAGCCCTTGGGCCAGCCCTATACTTATAGTACCAAAGAAAGGAGAATGGAGACTTGTTGTAGACTTCAGGAAACTCAATACAGTAACTGAAAAAGATGTATATCCCTTGCCCCAAATTGATGACCTTCTGGACCAGCTACAAAATATAAGATACTTCAGCAGCATAGATCTATTTGCAGGATTCCATGAGATACCAATGAACCCCAAAGACATTCAAAAGACAGCTTTCCTTTCTCTAGGAAAATTGTTTGAGTACCTCTAAATGCCTTTTGGACTCTACAATGCACCCCCAACCTTCCAGCGAATGATGAACTCAATATATATCCCTCTCATCCACTACTGCCTGATTGTTTATGTGGATGATTCCAACATCTACTCAGAAAATTTCGAAGACCACCTGTGAGACATTAAAGAGTTTTTTAATCTCACCCAACAAAACCACCTGAGACTCAACTCAAAGAAGTGCTACTTTGACAAACAGAAGCTTGAATTCCTTGGATTCATAGTTTCTAAAGATGGAACACATGCAGACCCCAAGAAGATCGAAAAAGTCACCAACTTTCCTGTCCCCAAGACCTCAAAGGAAGCCCTATCCTTCCTGATGCTTGCATCTTACTATAGAAGATTTATCAAAGGATTTGTTGAAATCTCTGCCCCAATCCGAACCTTGCTGAAGAAAGAAGTACTGTTCCAATGGAAAGAACCACAAGAAGAAGCCTTCCAAAAACTACAATACTGCCTAATCTCAGCACCAATCCTAGTCTGGCCAGATCTGTAGAAACCTTTCATCCTGTACACTAATGTATCCAAAAATGGCCTTGAAGCTATCCTTATACAAGAAGGACCTAACAAACAGCACCATATGATAGCTTATACAAGCAGAGCCACCAACAAGCAGCAGACCAACTCTGGGAGCACCAAATTGGAATGCCTTGCAGTCATATGGGTGGTCACCCATTCAAACATTATCTCATTGAAAGAAAGTTTACTCTAATCACAGACCATGCAGTTCTCAAATAGTTACTACACCAAAAAGACCCTACTGGAATCCTTGCCTGATGGATTCTTATCCTCCAAGATTATGAAATCAACATCATAAAACCACATCCCAAACATGACATACTTGGCATATATATGTACTTAATGTATGATGCAGGTACTCAAAAGTATGACACAGGTACTCAAAAGTACTCAATGTATGGTACCAGGGTTTTGTGATGAACATCATCCACAAAGCAGGAGGAACTCACAAAAATGTTGATGTTCTCTCCCACATGACCCAATGAACCAAAGGAAGGTATACCTCAGAACTGCACCCTCAAAGAAGTTCCCATGATCATCAAGGAGCAAGTAGATCTCATTTAACAAGAATACCAGAAAGCCCACCAAGGACAGACAAATACAGAAGACAAAATTCGAAAAGATTATCAACATTGGCCCCACCTCAGAGCATAAGTATGAGACATCATCCAAAAATGTGACATCTGCCAAAAGTATTAAGGAAAGAAGAACTATCAAGCCCCTCTACAACCAATTTTCCCACTCACTTACATCTTTCAAAGATGGGGAGTAGATATAATTAGACCCCTGCCAGTAACATCAAAACAAAACAGATACATCCTAGTATTTGTTGAACATCTGACCAAATGGCCCAAAGCATATCCCATGGAGATTGCAGATGCCCTGACCATTATTGGACACCTGTATGACCTCACCCACTGATATGGACCCCCTGAAGAACTCATCTCTGACTGAGGAACTGAATTTGTGAACAATATAATCTCAAGTTATGCACAAATTCATGGGATCCAGCTGAAAAGGACCACCTCTTATCATCCACAAACCAATGGAATGACTGAAAGAATGAACCAGATCATCAAGAAAGGACTTGCCAAGGTTAATTCTATCAATTGGGATCTCTGCTTATCCAAAATCCTGTGGGAAATCCGAAACACCCCTGCTGCCTCAATCAAACAAACGCCCTTTGAAATAATGTTTGCCAAGAAGACCAGAACTGCTGACCATGAGAATCTCAGAAAGATTCTTGAAAAAGGAGATTGGCTGTGAAATGATGCCCAAAACCAGATTATCAAGGCCCAGAAAAGACAAAAGAAGTATTATGACCAAAAACAAAAGGATCAGAAGATCAAGATTAGAGATCAATTCCTAGTTTGGAGAAGTATGATTGTGACAAATTTTGCCATCAAACTGGAACTGAAATGGGAAGGAGCATACATTGTACACAACATCAGAGAAACCAGCATCCATATAAGACGCATGGATGGATGAATCTTGAGAACTCCAGTTCACATCAACAACCTCAAGATTTACCTACACAAACCATGACTCAGAGGATAGACCAGAACCTCCAGACCCTCATTCTCAGTTCCTTCCAAGCCCTACCAATTCCCTGGCCCCAGTTCTACCAACTTGAAGGAACTCTGATATAATTGATCCAGAAGTATTAAGAGTATCTCACCATTGCTCAGAGATTGCTTCAGATCCACCATCTGCAGGCCTTCTACAATATCAGACAATTGTTGACAGACCAACCTTACATCAGGAGCCCAGCAGGAATCACTCTCAGAGAAGCAAGAACTGCTAAATAAATCTACACCCTATATAAATGAAATGTTGGAGTCCTGGTGCAGTCTCATCTCAGCCTCAATGACATATACCAGATGAATGAAACAACCTTTCAGAGTATCCTTCAACAACTTGACATCCTATTCCTGAAGAATAAGAGATGCTGAAAGAGAGTGGATGGATCCCACTGATGCAGAAGGTGTGGGAGGCAAGGTTTGCCCCCCAGGGATCTTTGGAAGACCTTACAACTTTGGTGGAGTGAGGAGGGAGTAGATGACTCCAGTATAGGGGGTTCTGGTGGAGAGTGGCTGAGGGAGTGCCCAGATTGGCATTAGGTGGGAGGGACATCTTGTGGTGGAGCAGCAGGGGGGAGGAGGGTGGCAGTGTGATAGACTGCTGCTGGGTGGGGTGCTGGCAATGGACTTTGATTTAGGGGATGGGGTGGAGAGTCAGGGCAGTGTGGGCCAGAGCCTTTGGCCAGAGGGGTGGCAGCATGTGGGGATTGGCGAGGAGTGGGACTGGAGAGGCCTGTGGACCTGGGGTATGGAGATGAAGAAGTGGCTATCTTCCAAGTTTTGGGTGGTATGGTAGAGGGTGTTAAGGCGGAATGTGATGCTGAATTTCAGCTCGAGGCATCTGGTTCCAGGGGGAGCCTTTGAATGTGAGAAATGTCAGGGAGTAGGGCAGGAGGGGGGGGTGGTACAGACCCTGGAACACTGGCTTGGAGAGTGTGAGGTGATGGATGAGTTCTGGGAAGTAGTTAGGGGTAGACTGGGTGGGTGCTACAGGAGTCAGGGGGTTAAATGCTGGGAGGTATTGAAGAGAAGGATGCTGGGGGGGATGGGCAATGAATGGCTCATATTGGGGTGGGCTTTGGCAATATGGGTAGGGCTTATGGGCCACTGGTAGGCAGTGTTTGAAGAGGACAGGCTAATGTCAAAGGAGGAGAAAGTGGCAAGGTGGGAGAGCCTACTAGTTGATTTGATGTTGGGGTGGCAGAGAGGGTGGGGCCCACAGAGGAGCCACTGTTGGAAGTTGGTGGAGACTATATGTGACAAAAGTGAAGAGAGGGTTTGAGTTGAGGGCAGGGAAGTTGTATTCACAAAGGTAGGGGTAGGGGGGCAAGAGACAGTGAGAGTGGGATAGGCTAGGGTTGGGATGGGACTATCAGTGTGGTATGAGGACACCTTCAATGTTATAGATAGTTAATAAATGGGGCCATGGCCTATAGAAAAA
>RQIL01002377.1:0-13386 GCA_003951145.1 Jimgerdemannia lactiflua
AAAAAAAAAAAAAACTCAAGGCCTGGAATCAGTCACTCCCTTACCCTGGCTGAATTCCGACACCCTCAGCACCAGTTATGGTTCAAGACCACATTGAGTATGAAGTTGAGAAAATTTTAGACAAACAAGTCCAATACCGTTGCACAGAATACCTAGTCAAGTGGATGGGCTACCCTGAATATGATGCTATCTGGGAACCCGCCACTAATCTCAAGAACTCTCAAGACCTCATTCAAGAGTTTGAGCAAAAAGGAACTCATTGACTGCCTGTGAGGTTCTTCCCTTGAATAGTAGACAATATACTGTACTGATTAGGTATATTATGCATCAGGGCACTCTAAGGGATACAGCATCAGAAACAAGGCCTACAGAAGAACTCTGTAAACCCTGCAACTAATGAGGTTTGAACCAGTTCTTATCCGATCAAGATGATACTTTGGCCCTCGCCTTATACAAGGATGGCTGGTCCCTGCCAATGAGCCGATATATTTTATTTGTCTTTTCTTTTGGTTTTATTTTCTTGTATTACCTTCCGAATTCAATGCAGACATTGATTCTTAAGGAGGAGGAGATGTAACATTTTAGCATAGTTTATTTCTTTTTCTTTGTGTTTCTAGTACTTTCTGTAACCTTCCAGTACCTTCCGAATGATTAGAAATCATCTCTTGGCACTAGGCCACAGCTAGAACATTCTCGTCACTTCCGTTTCAGTCTTAGCTAGTCACGGAACTTCATGGAATATTGTGGATCTTTATTTGTCATTATTGCCGAGAAACTTCTTCTTGGCATTTCTATTGATTACTCAGATCCTTCTTTTATATCTTGTATAAATATCCTCTCTGTTCTCTCGAATAAAGCTCAGAATATTTTCTCCCTAAATCCACAAGATCTTCCTGAACTCTTAGTAACTCTTCGAGCTACTTTGAACATCTAGAATTTAGTCGCTTCCTCATTTAAGAAACCAGAACCATTACACTGAACAATGAATAACCACTACAAGAACCCACACAATACAATCAGACAGAATGGACATAAGACTACCCGTATTCTATGGATATACCTTCAATGAATCAATCATCACCTTCATTAATGATTTTGAGCAGTATGCTGCTATTAGGACCCTAGCTCCAATACAGCAGGTAGCCCTACTCTCTGTAAGCCTTCGAGGCCCAGCAAGAACTGCCTTTACTGTAGTCAACTATGCAGGATCTGATGACCCAGCAGTACTATTAGCTATGAAGACTTGGCTCCAACATACCTACTACACCAATGAAATCAAACAAGCTCTTAAGGATCAATTGAATACCATCTGTCAAGAAATATCCGAAGACTCGAATATATTCTACACAAGGATCCGGCATCAAATAGTCCTTGCTGACTACCCTGATGCAGTTCAAGACCAGGTGGCCAAAAATACCTTCATGAAAGATATTCACCAAGAAATCACTCTAGCCATCCGATCTACCCCAATGGCACTGGACCTGGTACAGAAAGTCACCTATGCTCAAAGATACTGGACTGCCAGACACCCATAAGGCCATATAATGAAAAGAGTAACTGGAGTAAAAATTGAACCAAGGAATACCCACATAGTCCCAGCTGCTATAGTCAATTGGAATACTCAACCACAACAATTACATCCACAAGAACCAAGAAAGGCCAACCCAATGGAGGAACTGGCCAAACAGTTCACTGAAATGACTGCATATCTCAGTGATATAGTCAAATAATTCAAGAAGAAGCCAGTACAAAAGTTCACTGCTACAACTAATTGATAATCAGTAACATGCTACAGATGTGGAGAAGAAGGCCACTATGCCTCTGACTACATGTCAGAAACTAAGTGAAAGACCAATCCAAGCAATGCAGCTAGGAACTGTGAACAAGCAAACACTATCACTTTTGAGAAAATCAGAGAATCAGATAAAGAGCAGGAGAAATGGGAAGCTTATCCTGCCACTTCTAGCAAAAAGGATGTATGTATGAACCACCCCTTACAAGAAGCCTATGGGTAGACCCCCTAAGAAGGCTCAAGCCAAAACCAAGAGACCAGAAATAGTCATCAAAAAAGAGACTCAGCAGGGTGAAGCTGACCAAGATATGGAGTTAGAACAAGATGCCAAGCTCGAGCAAGCAGTAGAGGATATCATTCAAAACACAACCCCATCAAGTGAAGGAAAGAAAGAGCAGAAGTTGTACAAAACCAAGACTTTCAAGTATGACATCTTCAAGGATCTCAAAGATCAAAAAGTCAATGCCACCTTTGGCCAACTGGTAGAAATCCCAACCTTCAGACAATAGATGAGGTCTGGAATTTCAGATATTGGAAAGGACCAAGGCTGGAGGATAATCAAAGCCAACAATGCTCAAGAGGACTCCAGTGAAGAAAGTGAAGACAACTGAAAAACATCAGCCTATGCCACCTGCCAGATCGAGGACTGAGTCTTTGAAGCCATCATTGATACTGGAGCAGGAGGATGTCTCATCACTAAGAAGGCAGTAGACCACCTGGGCTGGGAGATCAAAGAAGCCACAAAACTGGTATTCGTCACAGCTGATGGAATGAGAGCAACACCCTTAGGAAAGATCTGGGATATCCCAATCAAGTTTGGAGAAGCCACCATTCCAGTGGATGTTATCATCACCAATACAACCAACTATGATATTCTCATCGGCAATCAATGGATTCATAAAGCCAAGGCAATGGTTGACCTCAGTGCTCAAAAGATGCAGATTGTCTATCAGGAAAAGAAAATCAGAATTCCCATCAATGTCCACAAAGGAGTCCACCCTGAGATGAAGAAAGAACAAGAGGAAGAGGCCTACATAGTCACCATAAGGAAAGAAAAAGGTAAGTAGCTGACAGATGAAGAATGGTATACAAGAATTGCAGACAGATATGCCTCACAAGGAAGGTGCCCCCATGGCAAAGGAATGTACTGTGCCCAACACTTGGATTGCTGCTATTCCTGCATCATTGAGGTAAAAAAGATTACCAACAGGCCAAAAAGGAACCAGGAGAAACCTGAAGATGGACCACCAGAGCTATCAGATGATAGTGAGGATGAGGAGGAAGATATCATGGTCAAGATATAAAGAATTCACCCCGATGCAGTTATGCCTCAGTACAAATTGGAAAATGCAACTGGAATAGACCTATCTACCATCACTCATACAATCCTCGAACTACAGACCACCACTATCCTCGGAACAGGAATTGAAGTAACCATCCCACCAAACCATATTGGAATCCTCAAGATAAGGAGCAGCTTGGTAAAAAGAAAAATATCTATAGAAGGAGGAGTCATTGACTCAGACTATATAGAAGAAATCCTCCTCCTTGTAAGGAATCACAATCCAACAATTCCATTCGAAGTAAGGAAGAAGGATTGGCTAGCACAGATGCTCATCCTACCTGTCCTTAACCCAAGGATCAAAGAAGTTGCAAACATCAGGCAAACTGAGCGAGGAAGAGCCAGATTCAGCTCTATAGGAAGAGAAGCCCTTGCAGTAATCAGAATTACTGAATTAGAATAAAAGAGGGAGGGAAGCCAAGATAAACATACCTACATAATCGGAAGGAACTTTCCCCTCAGGAAAGAATTATCAGACCTCTTGTATATATTCAATGATATACTGGCCACAGACTTCAAGAACATCAAGACCAAAGAGCCCTTATTTTATCATGATGTCAATATAGGAGATGCAAAGCCAATCTATCAGAAGGCCCACCCCATCCCACCAGCATACAGAGAATGGCTCAAGACAGAAATCAAGGAAATGGAGGAATTTGGTATCATCAAAGAAGCCAGCAGCCCCTGGTCATCACCTATCATCCTGGCACCAAAGAAAGGAAGCCAACTAGGAGAATTCACACCAAGACTCTGCACAGACTACCAAAGACTCAATGAAGCCACAGAAAAAGACAGACAACCATTGTCCAACATTGGTGACATCCTCATCATACTGAGAAATAAAGCATGATTCTACACCACTTTAGATCTATTTTCAGGATTTTATCAAATCGGCCTTACATCTGAAGCCAGCAAAAGATCAGCCTTTATCACTCCCGATGGAACTTATATCTACCTCTGCATGCCCTTCAGAATGTACAATGCACCAGCAAGTTTTCAGCAAATGATGAATAATATCTTCAGGGATATTATGGAAAAATGGATGATGGTATATGTAGATGATGTAATCGTCTTCAGTTGGACAGCCAAGGAACACTTGGAACATATCAAGGAAATCCTCAAAAGGCTCTGCAAACATGGCCTCTACATCAAGCCCAAGAAATACAAATTTGGAGAAAAAGAAATCACATATCTTGGACACATTATTAATCATAAAGGAACACACACTGATCCTGCAAAGATTAAAGCAGTAGTAGCTTACCCAGTACCCACCAGCATCACTGAAGCCCGAGCCTTTATGGGTCTTGCATCCTACTATAGAAGATTCATTTAAAGATTCTCCCACATTGCTAGTTCTATTTATGATCTGTTCAGAAAAGAGGTCAAATTCCAGTGGACACAACAGCAGCAACTAGCCTTCAATGAACTCAAGACCAGGTTAACCCAGGCCCCAATCTTGAGAAGACCTGACTGGACTCAAGAGTTCATCCTGCAGACAGATACCAGTGCAATGGGACTCAGAGCTGTCCTTACCTAGAAGAAGAATGGTACTGAATATGTAGTGGCCTATCTTAGCAGAGGAATCTGTGGAGCTGAGCAATCCTATGAATCATACAAACTGGAATACCTTGCAGTCATTTGGGCTGTAGAGAAGTTCCACTACTACTTGGCTGGAAGACACTTCACTATCTAGACAGACCACTCAGCACTCACCTGGTTGCTCACCACCAGTGAGCCAAAAGAAATCTATGCCTGATGGATCATGAAGCTGCAAGCTTATGATGTCACAATCACCCACCACTCTGGAAGAATAAATGCAAATACTGATGCCCTCTTATGGATGCCCCAAAGGACCCAACCCCCATATAATCATCATGAATAGGGAGCTGTACTATGGAATCATCAGCTACTTGGAGCAGCAAAAGATGCCCCTGCATCTGGAAGAATAGACAAAAACAATTATTAATCAGACCTGGAAACAATTCAAAACTGATGGAGAGATACTCAAGAAAGGACAGCAATTAGTCATCCCTGAGCACTGGAAGAATCTGGTAATGAAGAAAGTACATGAGCAAGGCTATGTAGGAGGAACTAACACATATGACAAAGCAAAAATAACTATGTGGTGGCCAGAAATGGAAGAAGATATCAGGCAATTTGTCAGGACCTGTGACAAATGTCAGAAGCAGAAGTAAGACCAATAGAATCAAGCCCCTGGATCAGCAGACATCAAGCCAATACCATTTGCCCACATTGCAATAGATGTAATTGACCCCCTACCCCTGACATTGACAGGCAACCAATATGTCATTGTGATTATAGACCTCTTTACAAAATAGATAGAGGCAGGGCCTCTCAAGGAAGTCAATGTATAATCAATTGCTGATTTCCTACACAGAGAAATCATCTGCCAATTCAAAACCCTGAAGCAAATTACCACAGACAGAGGAACGGAATTTGTCAACCAGTTCCATGAAATCCTCTATAAGAAGTACAAGATCCAATATATCAAGACCACAGCCTATCACCTGTAAGGAAATGGACAGACAGAATGAACCAATAAGACTCTCAAGAATGTCATTGCCAAGATCTGTGATGAATATGGAAACTGGGACCACTATCTCCCAATAGTATTATCCACTCTGTGGGATGTACAATCACAAAGCACCCATTTTACACCATGAGAAATGCTATTCAGAGAAGAGAGTTCTAGTGGAAGTTTGTCAGCAAACAATGACACAATCTGGAAGCATGTGGATATGGAGATATGGAGATTGCATCAAATTAGAAAAAAGGCAGAGGATTATATCATCAAGGTGCAGGCACTGCAATGGAATAATACAGAAAAAACTCACAAGCCCCTGGAGATAATCAAGATAGGAGACAAAGTTCTGATGTATTGGAACATGGTAGAAGCCTCTTGGTCAAGGAAACTGGAGCCCAAGTGGGAAGGACCTTATCTGGTGCAAGATATAAAAAGGACCACCTTTCGGCTATAAAAACTCACAGGTATAATAATCCCCACTACCATTTATCAAAACTGACTCAAGAAGTATTATGGCCAATAACTGAAGCACTGTAATAGCACTCAAGATCACTAGTGCTGCCCAAAGAGCCATTGAGAGACAATGGCATACTACAGAGCCTCCAATTATAAAAGAATCTTTTGACAGTATTAGAAGTATTGTGCAGACCCATCTTGCTTGAATCTTACATTTTAAGACCTATCAGCATCACACAGAATTCCAAGAGTACTTCAAGCTTGGACAAATACTCAATCAGAACTTAGAGATGAGTAAGGAAAATTGGATCGCAGAATGTCAGCTCTCCTACTCTCAGATCACCATTGCCAAGAGGATTCACAAGCTATTTCGAGATGATAAGCCAGTACTAGCCCACCTGTGAGGAGTAACCCCTACAGACTTTGAGCTAGTAAGGTAATATTATTGGGAAACAGTGATATAATAAATCATGCAGTACAAGACCATACAGACAGTTAAAGCCTGGAAGTTTGAATAGATGTTTTAGGAATAAAACTATCTATTCAGGAGGAAGTTGTAATAGTAAAGCCAAATTTGGAAGAAGGAATAAGGAATAGACTTTTGATCATAACCAGTCCTGAATTAGTATAGCCTTATAGTTAACAGTCCCTGATCTCAACATTTCCTAAATATTTCAAAATATTCAAGATTGAGAATCCCAATATAGTATAGTATTTTGACTTTGTTGAAATATTTCGACATTTTCAAAATGACTCATAACTTAGCCACATAACCCAAACACCACCTTATAGCTAGCAAACTTATATAAATAACCCAGTATCTTAGAGTGAATAAACCTCAGATCAAAAGTGTTAGAAAAAAGAACAAGTATAACTGATAAAGGACCTTCAGGATTACCTCTTTGATACATTTGGCCTTACAGAACTACTGACTCTGGGAGTCAAGAAGACAAGAATTCAAGATAAAAAAATCCAATGTACTTACCAAGTTTAGCATCCACTACATTACAACTTGGTGCCCATTGGCTGATGATTTAAGATGAATCCCTCACTTTCAAGCTGAACAATGAATAACCACTATAAGAACCCACACAATGTTATTAGACAGAATGGATATAAGACTACCCATATTCTATGGATATATCTCCAATGAATCAATCATCACCTTCATTGATGATTTCGAGCAGTATGCTATTATTAGAACCCTGACAGCAATATAGCAAGTAGCCCTACTTCCTGTAAGCCAGCAAGAACTGCCTTCACTGCAGTCAACCATACAGGTGCTGATGACCCAGCAACACTATTAGCCATGAAGACTTGGCTCCGAAATACCTACTATACTGATGAAATCAAATAAGCTCTTAAGGATCAATTGAATACCATCTGTCAAGGAATGACCAAAGATCCAAATACATTCTATACAAGGATCCAGTATCAAATAGTCCTAGCCAACTACCCTGATGTAGTTCAGGACCAGGTGGCTGAAAATACCTTCATGAAAGATATTCACTAAGAAATTGCTCTAGCCATCCAATCTACCCCAATAGTACTGGACCTGGTACAGAAAGTCACCTATGCTCAAAGATACTGGGCTGCCAGACACCCACAAGGCTATATGATAGAAAGAGTAACTGGAGTAAAAATTGAACCAAGAAATACCCACATAGCTCCAGCTGCCATAGTCAATAGGAATACTTAATCACAACAATCACATCCTCAAAAACCAAGGAAGGCTGATCCAATGGAGGAACTGGCCAAACAGTTTGCCAAAATGACTGCACATCTCAGTGATGTAGTCAAAGAATTCAAGAAGAAGCCAGTACAAAAGTTCACTGCTACAACTGATAGACAATCAGTAACATACTACAGATGTAGAGAAGAAGGCCACTATACCTCTGACTGCATGGCAGAAACTAAGTGAAAGGCCAATCCAAGCAATGCAGCTAGGAATCATGAATAAGCAAACACTATTATCTTCGAGAAAATCAGAGAATCAGATGAAGAGCAGGAGGAATGGGAAGCCTATCCTGCCACTTCTAGCAAAAAGGATGTATGAACTACCTCTTACAAGAAGCCTGTGGGTAGACCCCCTAAGAAGGCTCAAGCCAAGACCAAGAGACCAGAAATAGTCATTGAAAAAGAGACTCAGCAGGGTGAAGCTGACCAAGATATGGAGTTAGAACAAGATGCTGAGCTTGAGTAAGCAGTAGAGGATATCATTCAGAACACAACCCCATCAAGTGAAGGAAAGAAAGAGCAGAAGTTACACAAAACCAAAACTTTCAAGAATGACATCTTCAAGGATCTCAAGGATCAAAAAGTCAATGCCACCTTTGGCCAACTGGCAGAAATCCCAACCTTCAGACAACAGATGAGGTCTGGAATTTCAGATATTGGAAAAGACCAAGGCTGGAGAATAATCAAAGCCAACAATACTCAAGAGGACTCTAGCAAAGAAAGTGAAGATAACCACGAAACATCAGCCTATGCTACCTGCCAGATTGAGGACTGAGTCTTTGAAGCCATCATTGATACTGGAGCAGAAGGATGTCTCATCACCAAGAAGGCAGTAGACTGCCTGAGCTGGGAGATCAAAGAAGCCACAAAACTGGTATTCGTTACAGCCGATGGAACAAGAGCAACACCCTTAGGAAAGATCCAGGATGTCCCAATCAAGTTCAGAGAAGCCACCATCCCAGTGGATGTTATTATCACCAATGCAATCAACTATGATATTCTCATTGGCAATCAATGGCTTCATAAAGCCAAGGCAATGATCGATCTCAGTGCTCAAAAGATGCAGATTGTCTATCAAGGAAAGAAAATCAGAATTCCCATCAATGTCCACAAAGGAGTCCACTCCAAATGGAGAAAGAATAAGAGGAAGAGACCTATATGGTCACTACAAGGAAAGAAAAAAACAAGCAGCCAACAGATAAAGAATAGTATACAAGAATCGCAGATGGATATGTCCCACAAGAAAGGTGCCCCCATGGTGAAGGAATGCACTGTGCCCAACACTTGGATTGCTACTATTCCTGCATCATTGAGGTAAAAAGGATTACCAACAGGCCAAAAGGGAACTAGGAGGAATCTGAAGAGGGACCACCAGAGCTATCAGATGATAGTGAGGATGAGGAGGAAGATATCACAGTCAAGATACGAAGAATTCACCCTGATACAGTCATGCCTCAGTATAAATCGAAAAACACAGCTGGAATAGACCTATCTACCACCACCCATACAATCCTCAAACTACAGACCACCACTATCCTCAGAACAGGAATTGAAATAACCATCCCACTAAACCATGTCGGAATCCTCAAGACAAGGAGCAGCTTGGCAAAAAGTGAAATATCTATAGAAGAAGGAGTCATCGACTCAGACTACATAAGAGAAATCCTCCTCCTTGCAAGGAATCACAACCCAACAATTCCATTTGAAGTAAGGAAGAAGAATCAATTAGCACAGATGCTCATCCTACCTGTCCTTAACCCAAGAATCAAAGAAGTCACAAATATCAGACAAACTGAATGAGGAAGAGCTGGATTTGGCTCTACAGAAAGGGGAGCCTTTGCAGCAACCAAGATTATCAAATTAGAGCACAAGAAAGAGGAGAGCCAAGACAAACACACTTACATAATCGGAAGGAACTTTCCTCTCAGGAAAGAATTATCAGACCTCTTACACATATTTGAAGATATACTGGCAACAGACTTCAAGGACATCAAGATGAAGGAGCCCTTATTTTATCATGATGTCAATATAGGAGATCTAAAGCCAATCTACCAGAAGGCCTGCCCCATTCCACCAGCTTATAGGGAATGGCTCAAGATGGAAATCAAGGAGATAGAGGAATTGGGTATCATCAAAGAAGCCAGTAGTCCCTGGTCATCACCTATCATCCTAGCACCAAAGAAAGGAAGCTGACCAGGAGAATTCGCACCAAGACTGTGCACAGACTACTGAAGACTCAATGAGGTTACAGAAAAAGACAGACAACTATTACCTAATATTGGTGATATCCTCATTATGCTGGGGAATGAAGCATGATTCTATACTACTCTTGATTTGTTCTTGGGATTCTATCAGATTGGCCTTACACCTGAGGCTAGTAAAAGATCAGCTTTCATCACTCCCAATGGAACTTACATCTACCTTCACATGCCCTTTGGAATGTGCAATGCACCAGCAAGTTTTCAGTGAATAATGAATAGCATCTTCAGAGATATCATGGAAAAATGGATGATGGTATATATGGATGACATGATTATCTTCAGCTGGACAGCCAAGAAACACTTGGAGCACATCAAAGAAATCCTCAGAAGGCTCCGCAAATATGGCCTCTACATCAAGCCCAAGAAATGCAAATTTGGAGAAGAAGAAATCACATACCTTAGACACATCATCAATCATGAAGGAATACACACTGATCCCGCAAAGATCAGAGCAGTAGCAGCTTACCCAGTACCCACCAGCATCACTGAAGCCCGAGCCTTTATGGTCTGGCATCCTACTACAGAAGATTCATTCAGAGATTCTCCCATATTGCTAGTTCCATTTATGACCTGTTTAGAAAAGAGGTCAAATTCCAGTGGATACAACAGCAGCAACTAGCCTTCAACAAACTCAAGACCAGGTTGACCCAGGCCCCAATCTTGAGAAGACCTGACTGGACTCAAGAGTTCATCCTGCAGACAGACACCAGTGCAATGGGACTCAGAGCTGTCCTTGCCCAGAAGAAGAATGGTACTGAATATGTGGTGGCCTATCTCAGCAGAGGAACCCATGGAGCTGAGCAGTCCTATGAGTTATATAAGCTAGAATGTCTTGTAGTTATCTGAGCCATGGAAAAGTTCCACTACTACTTGGCTGGAAGACACTTCACCATCCAGACAGACCACTCAGCACTAATCTGGTTGCTCACTACCAGTGAGCCAAAAGGAATCTATGCCTAATGGATCATGAAGCTACAGGCATATGATGCCACGATCATCCACTGCCCTGGAAGAACTAATGCCAATGCTGATGCCCTCTCACAAATGCCCTGAAGGACCCAACCTCCATACAATCATATGAATAAGGAGCTGTACTATGGAATCATCAGCTACTTGGGGCAGCAAAAGATGCCCCTGCATCTGGAAGAATGGACAAAAACAATTATTAATTGGACATGGAAACAATTCGAAACTGATGGAGAAATACTCAAGAAAAAACAGCAATTAGTCATCCCTGAGCACTGGAAGAATCAAGTGATGAAGAAAGTATATAAGCAAGGCCATGTAGGAGGAACAAATACTTATAATAAAGCAAAAAGGACCCTGTGGTGGCCGGGAATGGAAGAAGACATCAGGCAATTTGTCAGGACCTGTGATAAATACCAGAAACAGAAATAAGACCAATGGAATCAAGTCCCTGGATCAGCCAACATTGAGCCAATACCATTTGCCCACATTGCAATAGATGTAATCAGTCCCCTACCCCTGATATTGACAGACAACCAATATGTTATTGTGATTGTAGACCTCTTTACAAAATGGGTAGAGGCTGGGCCCCTCAAGAAAGCCAATGTACAATCAATTGCTGATTTCTTGTACACAGAAATCATCTGCTGATTCACGGCTCTGAAGTAAGTTACCACAGACAGAGGAACAGAATTTGTCAACCAGTTCCATGAAATTCTCTACAAAAAGTACAAGATCCAACATATCAAGACCACAGCCTACCACCCATAAGGAAATGGACAGGCAGAATGAACCAATAAGACCCTCAAGAATGTCATTGCTAAGATCTGTGATGAATACGGAAACTGGGACCACTATCTTCCAATAGCATTATCCACTCTGTGAGATATATGATTACAAAGCACCCATTTTACACCATGAGAAATGCTATTTGGAGAAGAAAGTTCTAGTGGAAGTTTGTCAGCAAACAATGATGCAATTTGGAAGTATGTGGATATGGAGATACAGAGATTGCATCAAATTAGGAAAAAGGTAGAAGATTACATCATCAAGGTACAGGCACTATAGCAGAACAATGTGGAAAAGACTCACAAGCCCCTGGAGATTATCAAGATAGGAGACAAAGTCCTAGTGTACCAAAACATAGTAGAAGCTTCTTGGTCAAGAAAACTGGAGCCCAAGTGGGAAGGACCTTATCTGGTGCAAGATATAAAAGGAACCATCTTTCAGCTACAAAAACTCACAGGTACAATAATCCCCACTACCATTCATCAAAACTGATTCAAGAAGTATCATGGCCAATAACTGAAGCACTGCAACAGCACTCAAGATTACTAGTGCTGCCCAAAGAGCCATCGAAAGACAATGGCATACCACAGAGCCCCTGATTATAGAAGAATTTTTTGACAGTGTTAGAAGTATTGTGCAGATCCATCTTGCTTAAATCTCACACTTCAAGGCCTATTAGCATCACACAGAATTCCAAGAGTACTTTAAGCTTAGACAAATATTCAATCAGAACTTAGAGATGAGTAAGGAAAATTGGATCACAGAATATCAGCTCTCCTACTCACAGATCACCATTGCCAAGAGAATTCATAAGCTATTTCAAGATGATGAGCCAGCACTAGCCCATCTACGAGGAGTAACCCCTACAGACTTCGAGCTAATAAGGCAGCACCATTGGGAAACAGTAATACAACTAATCACGAGTATAAGACCATACAGATGGTTGAAGCTTGGGAGTTTGAATAGATGTTTCAGAGATGAAACCATCTATTCAAGAGAAAGTTGTAATGATAGAGCCAAATTTGGAAGAAGGAATAAGAGATAGATATTTGATCGCAACCAGTCCTGAATTAGTATAGCCTTATAGTTAATAATCCCTGATCTCAACACTTCCTAAATATTTTGAAATGTTCAAGATCGAGAATCCCAATATAGTATAGTATCTTGACTTTGTCAAAATATTTCGACATTTTCAAAATGACTTATAACTTAGCCATGTAATCCAAACACCACCTTATAGCTAGCAAACTTGTATAAATAACCCAGTATCTTAGAGTAAATAAACATCAGATTAAAAGTATTAGGAAAAAGAACAAGTATAACCAATAAAGGATCTTTGGGATTACCTCTTTGACATATTTGGCCTCATGGAACTACTGACTCTGAGAGTCAAGAAGATAAGAATTCAAGATAAAGAAATCTGACATACTTGCCAAGTTTAGCATCTGCTATGTTATAATAATAAAGAATAAATGGAGCTTGTATATATATTATATAT
>RQIL01002388.1:0-13385 GCA_003951145.1 Jimgerdemannia lactiflua
TTTTATTCTCTCTATAGGTCATAGCCTCATTTATTACCTAACACCTATCTAAACATTACATTTGTCCTCATACCACACTGGTAGCCCCATCCCTCGCCTTGCTACCCCACTCCCACTAGGCCTCTCTCCTACCCCCACCCTCTCCAACACTATCTCATTGTCTATCACCTGCACTCAGCCCTCACTCTTGCTACATATGATCTCTACTAGCTTCCTACGGCCCCCCTCTCCTGCACCCCAACCCCTCTGCCAGCCCATCAGTATATCTTTCATCAACCACCACCATGTTGCCATCTTATCTCCCTGAGTCAACTTTCTCCCTTCCTCAAAAACTGCCAACCAGTGACCCGCCATTCCCACCCACACTGCAGCTACCCACCCCAGCATGAGCCACTCATTTCCTACCCCCCCGAGCATCCTTGCCCGAAGTACATCCCATCTCTCCTGCTTACGCTCTCTATTTACACTGCCTAGCTGTTGCCCCACCTCTTTTCAAAAGTCCTCCAAAACCTCACACTCCCCTAGCCAATGTTCTGGGGTCTGCACCACTCCTCCAGCCTGCCCCACCCCCATACACTCCTCACACTCAAAGTTCCCTCCCACCACTAAATGTCCAGTCCTATAGTTCAGCATGACATTTAACCTCATCACCCTCTACCAAACTACCCAGAACTTCGGGGGGGACCCACTTCTTCACCTCTGCCCCTCAGGCATAAGCCTGACCAGTCCCACTCCTCACCGATCCTGACTCCCTACCACCCTGCTGGCCAAAGGTCCAGACCAAAGCTCCATTGGCTCTCCATACCATCTCTAAGATGGAAGTCAATTATCGGTGACCCTCCTAGCAGCAGCCTGTGCCACTGCCACATCCCCGGGCCCCAGTGTTCCTCCACCATGTTCCTCTCTGACCGCAGTCCAATCCAACGTCCTCCTTCAATCACTCCCCACCAGAATCCTCGGTACCTAAGTCTCCTACTACCCCCACATTTAACTACCTCCAATAAGTCTCCAGATGACCCCCTGGGAGCATATCTCGCTTCCCACACCTTTTGCATCAAGGGGAACCACCCTCCCCCTTGCAGTACTGTTGCTCGCTGGAGCCACCATGCTCGTAGACAATTGAGCTTCTTGGGAAAATCCATTAGTCCAAGGCCACCTTGCTCTATAGGCTGGGCAAGAGTCTCCCAGCTGATCTGACTTTGCCTCCCAGTCCAAATTCAGTCCTTTGCCAGCTTAAGTAGCCACTTGACCACCCAAGCTGGAAAGTCCAGATGGTAGGCCAGGTACCATAGCTTTGGCAACCAATAGACATTCAGAATCATCACCCGCTCTGTCAGGGAGATATGTCGCCCTCCTCAACCTTTTAGTACATCCCCCCAAGCTTGCAACTTCCCCTCCCACCAGGCTTTCAGCAGCACTGACCCATACACCAAGAGGAAGATGCCCAAGTATCTGACAGCCTCTCCTGCCAGCACTACTGTTCCAATAATGTCACCACCAACTATGCCATTCCCAAGTACCATTGTCTCGCACTTGTGCCAGTTCAGCTTCTGGCCCGAGCACCTCTCATACCACCCTACTGTCTCTCCAAGCTCCCCTATATCCTGAACAGAGCCCAAGCCAACCACCATGTCATCTGCAAAGGCCCCCACCTTCCAAGTCACCCCTAATACCGACAGCCCTCCGATCCACCTCCTAATCCTGTCCAGAAGTGGTTCTAATGACAGAGCATATAGGATAGGGGACAGGGGATACCTTTGCGGCACTCCTCTCCCCAGCAGAAATGGCACTCCTCGATGGCCATTCACCATTATGGCTGCCTTGCTTCCCTCCAGCATCTGTAATTACTATCCCTAATCCCCTTGGGAATCCAATCCTCGCCATGACCTTTGCCAACCACACCTGGCATACCCTATCATAAGCTTTCTCTTGATCCAAGAAGACCAACCTTCCATCCACCCCTGCAGCTCTTGCCCCCTCAATGATACCATGCACCCATGCTGTGCCATCTCTGATCAGTCTACCAGCAACAAAGCCCTGCTGTTCCTCCCCCAGGACTTGCTGTGCAATTGCCTGTAGGCATGCCACCAGAATCTTCATTATCAACTTCCTATCCATATCCAGGAGCATAATGGGGCGCCAGTTCTTCCAATCCTCTCTCAGCTCCTTATCCTTATAGAGGAGAGCCACTAACCCTAACTCCTAACCCCCTAACTAATGTCCTGACTCAATTACAGCATCACACATCTCCTTCATCTCCCCAAGCACCCCATTGATGCCCACCATTTTCTTCCAAAAATCCCAGGGCAGCCCATCCTCTCTGGTGCTGTCCCATTCTTTGTAGCCAACAGCACTTTCACAATTTCGTCCTCCTGAATAGGGTGCATCAGATCTCCTAGCCCCTCAGCCGCCAGTGGCATCCACTCCTCCAAGAACCCTTCTATAGTCTGTCCATCCTTCCCTCCCTCCTCCTCGCTCCACAGAGTGCCCCATCTCTTCTGAAGTGAGCCTGGGATACCATGCACCCCTGTCACCATTTCGCCTTCTTCTCCTATTATTCCTTCCCCCCTCTGCCTCACCTTGCATGCTCTCAGAAGCCTGGTGAGATACTTTGTGGGCCTCTCTCCTTCCTCCAGCCCCTGCCACCTCAATCTTGCTATCATCCCTTGCACCTGCCTCTCCTCTTCCTCCCTCAAGGCCCCCTTCAACTCTATGATTTCCATCCTCACCCTTATCATTCTCCACTCTTCCTCTTCCTCCTCATCACCCTCCTGTCGACCAGCAGATGCCATCAGGAGCCCTTCCAATCGTCATGAGACTTCCCTCATCTGCTTTCTCTGAAGTCTCCCCTTGGCTCTCCTCACCCTCCCCCAAAACACCTGTGTGGTGGCTTTCAGCTTCAGCCACCAATCCTCTACCACTACACCCTCCCTCCAATTCACAATATTGTCTATTACCTCTACCTCCCATTGTTCCCACCTCCCCTTGTCTTTCAATAACACACAATTAAGTTGCCAATGTCTAGGCCCATCTCCACTTCCCCCAAATGTCCCCTGCCCCACCACCACCCAGTGGTCAGACCAGGGGCACCACAGAACCTCCAATTCCTTCCAGACGTCCATACCCCAACACTCAGCTGTGAGAATCCAATCAATCCGTGTTCCAAGTCCATGTATCCAGTGGGTAAAGACTGCCTGATTCCCCCACTTCTGGCACCCTGCATCTCCCAGAGCACTCAATCTTTCCAACGCCTCCCATCTATCCAGCCCCCCACTTCTACCCATCCCATCAAGTCCACCATCAGAGCAGTCCACTGTAGCATCTCTAACCATATTGAAGTCCCCTCCCAGAATGTCAATTCCAGCCTCCACCAACAATCCACTGTCTAGCAATCCTTCTATCCAAGTTATTCTCACCTCTCTTTCAGCTGGACAGTAATAAGAGCCCACCACTACCGGCCCCCACCCAGGTCTCGCCCATACCCCCCATAGTAAGTGATCACTCTACCCACCAATATCTTGCAATTCCCCTTTGCCTTTTCTTATAAGAATCCCCACCTTTCCTCTCCACTCTGCTACCCCTCCCCATTCCATCGAACAGTTCAACTTGTCCACCTTGTCCTCATATCCCACATCCTGCAGTAAAAAGACATCTGCTTCTGAATCCTTAAGCCAAGCAAAAATATTTCAACGTCTTCCTGAACATTGACATTTAGTGAAAGAATATTGGTTGTACTATTCATTTTAAAATATATGTGATGCAGATCCACCCTAGATCTCTATATCCTGATCCATCTGAGACAAATCCAGGTCCCTCTCAGCTTCCAGCTCCAACCTCTCCTTAGCCTCCAATGCCCCCAGAATCTCCTGAACATCCTCTGTGTCTTTCTTCTCCATCATTGAGCAATAATCTGTGCATGCCTCCTCCAACATCCCTGATCCATTCCAAGCATTCCACCCCTTAACTATCATCTGACGTGCCTTCACTTTCATCTCCACCTCTCTAGCGGGATCCACCTCATACCCCTCATTCTCTAGCAATGCTGCCAAGTGCATTGTCATCAACTTTCCCACCACACCAACTCCACACAAAATTTCTGTCCAATCCTTCCCACTCAGCAGTCGGAAGTCAATATACCCCAGCTCCCCATCTGCCAATTCTGTCATCAACCTGCACAACCAGGGCCCCTCCCCCACGCACTCTCCTCCTGGAGTCATTGCCCTCTTCCCTACCATCTGAACTCTATCTAGGCTGGTGCTGGCCTCTTCATCTCACTCCTCATCTGACACATCTACCAGACTCTCTCCAGTCACCCCAACCACCTGGCCCCCCTGAGCCAGTTCTGGGACACCAAATCAGACATTCTTCGCACCCTTCATCACCATATCCTCCACCTCATTTTCCTCACCTCCAGTGGCCCCCGCCAGTCTCTCATTCTCCTTGTTCCTGTCTGCATTGCTCTCCGGCCTCCAGTCATCAAAGAAAATCTCCTCTTCGGTGTCCACCCTCCTCTTCTGGAGCACATGTTCTGAGGACATAGACCCCTCAGGCCCCTTCTGCCCCCCCTTCTCCCCTACAGTCATCCCTTCTCCTTCCTTTTTTTCACCTGTCCCAATCCCAGCAAGGAGTTCCTGTTGCTGCTTCCTTCCCTGAGCCCTTTCCCATATCAGCTTATCAACTCAAATCTCCTTCCTATTAATTTCCACCATCATCGTAGCCTTTTTGAAGGCTCGCCAAGCTTTCTCCCTCTGCTCCACTGCTCCTTCCAACTCCCAAAGTGCCATCAGCAGGTCCTCCTCCTCCTCCTCTGAGCCCTTAACCCTAGAGACCTTGCACTCGAAGGGTTCCCACTTCAGCACTCTGGGCCAATCACTCCCTTTTCCTGTTGCCTCCTTCCCAGCAACTCTCAACCACACCTCCACATCCCCAGTATGGAATGTCATCCCTTCCCACATCTGAAATCCAATATCCACCACTTCACCATAATCTCACATCACCTTTCTAACTCTTTCCTTTGTCTCCTCCATTGATACTGTTGGGACTCCCTTGACCACCAGATGCACCACTCTCAGATCCCAATGCAGGCACCTCATCATCTGAACAGCAATCTCTCCAATTCGCATCCCTGTAGCCACTGCCACTACTACTTGCTTCTCCTTGACAAAGCCAACTTCCACCCCCTCCAGGCCCTTCAAAAATTTCACTGTTACCACATCCTTCAGCTGCTTGCCCAAGAGCACCAGCACTGCCCTAGCTGTCACTGCCAGCCCTCAGAAGCTCATTGTGACTGTGAATTCCAAAATAGACTTCTTGAGTAACAGTGACACTACCAGCCCCGTCACGCCATCTGCCAGGTCCCCCTTGTGCATCACTGATGATCCCTCAGCCACCCCCTTGATTCGATCAGCAGTCACATCTCCTTTTTTTTCCAAATTGCCAGTCCTGCCACTATCAGCAGTCTCACCATCTCTGCTGGTCCCCCCACCACCAGTCTTCTGCCCCCCTACACCAGGCCTACCACTCCCACTCCCACCATTCTTCCCCAGTTGCCCCTCCAACTTGCTGCCATCCATCCTTGTCGCCCCCTCCAGCCCCCACACTTCACCACTGCTGCAAAGCTCTCTGGTCCCTTGCTTCTCCCCTCACCTCCAGCTTCTTGGTCACCAACTGCGCTGCTCCCAACAGTCTTCTTCCCAAAGGCCCCCATCCCCAGCCCATACCCTTCTTTCTTTTGCTGCCAATTGAACACTACACCAAGTCTTGACCCAGTACACCAACTGGGAGATTGAATCACTGCCATTTTGCTAGTAGCTTTTTCCAATAAACTGTTCAAAAGTGTGTGTAAAAGTGTATAATGTTAATGGTAGTGGAAGGAAGTGACACAGCACTTCACACTCACCAAGCCAATGTTCTGGGGTCTGCACTACTCCCCCCTCCTGCCCAACTCCTTGACACTCCTCACACTCAAAGGCCCCCCCTGGTACCAGATGACCAGACCTGAAGTTCAGCATAACATTCTGCCTTAAGGCCATCCACCACACCACCCAAAATTTGGGTGGTAACCACTTCTTCATCTCCATCCCCTAGGTCCACAATCCTCTCCAGTCCCACTCTTCTCCAATCCCTACTCACTGCCACCTCTCTGGCCAAAGGTCCTGCCCCTTACCCCCCTGACTTTCCACCCCATCCCCTAAATCAAAGCCCATTGCCGGCACACCACTCAGCAGCAGATTATGCCACTGCCACCCACCTCCCCCCTGCTGCTCCATAGCAGCACCGCTCTCCCACCTAATGCCAATTCTATGTGCTCCCTCAGCCACCCTCCACTAGAACTCCCTGTACAGGAGTTTTCTGCCCCCTCCCCCCTCTACCAATGCTGGAAGGTTTCCAGAAGACCCCCAGGGGGCAAACCTCAACTCCCACACCTTCTGCATCAGTGGGACCCATCTGCCCCCTTTCAGCACTGCCACTCTCTTCAACCACCAGGCCTGTAAGCAGTGTAATTGTTTCGGGAAGTCCACCAGTCCCAGGCCCCCCCTCTCCACTAGTGTTGCCAAGACCTCCCATTTGATCTGACTTTGGCATCCAGCCCATATCCACCCTCTTACCAGTTTCAGTAGCCTCTTGACCACCCAAGCCGGAAAGTCCAAATGGTATGCCAAATACCACAGCTTCGGCATCCAGTAAATGTTAAGAATAGTCTCCCTGCAGCCATAGAGATGTATTGCCCTCTCCAGCTCCTCAGCACACCACCCCACACCCCCACCCTGGCCTCCCACCATGCCTTGGGAAGAACTGACCCATACACTAAGAGGAAGATCCCCAGGTACTGCACTGCCTCCCCAGGGGGGACAATTGTTCCAATGATGTCTCCACCAACCAGTCCATTCCTCAAGACCATTGTTTCACACTTATGCCAGTTCAGCTTCTGCCCTGAGCACTGTTCATACCACCCTACAGCCTTCTTTAGTTCTCTGACATCTGCAATAGTGCCCAGGCCCACCACCATATCATCTGCAAAGGCCCCCACTTTACAGTTCACCCCTAGTACATTCAGCCCTCTGACTCTCCTCTTGACTCTGTCTAACAGTGGCTCCAAGGACAGAGCATACAGAATGGGAGACAGGGGGTCCCCCTGGGGAACCCATTGCCCAAGGGGGAAGGCTACTCCTCTGTGTCCATTCACCATAATTGCGGCCTGACTCTCCTCCAGTAGGCAGACAATTGAGTTTCCCAGCTCCTCCAGGATCCCAATTCTCTCCAGTACCTTCCTCAACCATACTCACTGCACCCTATCATAGGCTTTCTCTTGGTCCAAGAAAACCAACCTGTCATCTACCCCAGTGGCTCTTGCCCCTTCAATAACACCATGCACCCATGCCATTTCATCTCTAATCAACCGGCCCCCCACAAAGCCTCGCTGTCCTTCCCCCAGGACCTGTTGTGCCACTGCTTGCAGCCTTGCCACCTGCACCTTTGTGACCAACTTCCTGTCCATATCTAGGAGCATGATTGGTCACCAAATCTTCCAGTCCTCTCTCTGCCCCTTATCCTTATAGAGAAGTGCCACCAACCCCAACTTCTGACCACCCAGCTAAGACCCAGACTCAATCACCTCATCGCACATATCTCTCATTTCCTGATGCACCTCCTCCACCTTCACCATCTTTTTCCAGAAGTCCCATGGCAGCCCATCCTCACCAGGGGCAGTGCCCGACTTGGTAGCTGCCAGGATCTGCAGAATCTCCTCCTCCTTCACTGGTCTTGTCAATTCCTCAAGCCCCTCTACCCCTGGGGGGCGCTATTCTCCCAAGCATTCAGAGATGGCCTCCCCATCTGCTCCTCCTTCCTCCTCACTCCACAGCTTCCCCCAACGACTCTTGAGCTCCCCCAGGATCCCCTGGACCCCAGTCACCAAGCAGCCATCCTTGCTGATGATCCCCTCCCATCTCTGCCTTACTCTCCTAGCCCTAAGCAGCCTGGAGAGATATTTGGTCAGCCTCTCTCCTTCCTCCAGCCCCTGCCATCTAAGCCTTGCCGCCATTCCTTGCACTCGGCTCTCCTCTTCCATCCTCCAAACTCCCTTTAACTCCTCAATCTCCATCCTCACTCATGCCTCCTGCCAGCCCTCCTCCTCCTCCTCTCTCCTATGTCCCTTCAACTCAGACTACCACCATAAGAGCTGCTCCATCTGCGGGGATGCCCACTTCCCCTTCCATCTCTGAAGCCTCACTCTCTGCTTTCCTGCCTCACTCCAGTACATCTTCGCCACCTCCTTCAGTTTCACCCACCTGAGCCCCACCTGAGCCCCCTCCTTCCTCCATCTGGCCATGCTAGACACCACTTCCCCCTCTCATTTCTCCCATAGGTCCCCCTCCACCAGCAGGGCACAATTCAGCCACCAATGTCCAGACTCTTCCCCACTACCCCCAAAGTTCCCCTACCCTAGCACCCCCCAGTGGTCTGACTATGGGCACCATACTATCCCAAGTTCCTGCCAAACATCCTCCCCCCAGCAGTCAGCCAAGAGTATCCAGTCAATCCTCATCCCAAGCCCATCAACCCAGTGGGTGAAGACCTTATCCATTCCCCACTTGGTCCTTGCCACATCACCCAGAGTGCTCAACCTCTCAATCTCTTCCCACCTATTCAGCCTGCCACTGTGACCAGCCACTCCAGCCCCTCCATCAGACTGATCCAGAGCAGCATCCCACACCATATTGAAGTCCCCTCCCAGAATATCCACCCCAACCTCCATCAGAGCCCCCTCTTCCAGTAACCCTTCTATCTAGTCCATTCTCTCACCCCGAACTGCCGGACAGTAGCATGATCCAAATACTATTGGGCCCAACCCTGGCCTCCTCCACAACCCCAAACTAGGTGATATCCCTAACCTCCAATGTCTACCAGCTCTCCTCTATCCCTGCATATCAGGATTCCCACCTTTCCCTGCCATTCAGCCACTCCACCCCATTCTCTAGTCCAATTCTGCCTATCCTTCTCCTTTTCACATCTTACATCCTGTAGCAGAAACAGATCTGCCTCTAAGCTACGTAGCCATTTGAACATATTCCGACGATATCTTACACCCCTCAGCCCATTGACATTCAAAGACAAAATGTTGGTTGTACTGTTCATAAGGAAAAATGTTTGTAGATATTGCTTTTCTCCCAGCTCTCTCAAACTTTCAGCTCAATGTCCATCTTAGACAGGTCCAAGAGATGCTCTTCCTCCTCCTCCTCCTACTCAATCTCATTCCTCACCAATGCAGCCACAATCTCCTGAGCATCCACATCATCCTTCTCATCTGCCTCTTCCCTGTAGTCCTCACAGACCGACTTCCACAATTCTGCCCCATCCTTTGTTACCCAGCAATCTTCCACTACCCATCCAGCCTCCTCCCTCAATTCTGCATCCCTCTTAGCATCCACCTCATACCCCTCCTCCACCAGTAAGATCGCCATCACCCCCATCAACAGTTTGTCCACCACTCTCTCTTCTGCCAAGATCCCCTGCCACTCCACTCCCCCTAGGACCTGGAAATCTACCTCTGCGAGTTCATCTACTGCTAGATCATTGAGGGTGGCCAACAGCCATCCTGCCCCCCTGATACAATCAGCTTCTGGGGTCATTGGTCTGTTATTTCTCTTGGGCCCACCACTGCCCTCAGCATCCTCTCCCTCAGCTTCACCAGAGTGCTCTTCCTCCACTCCCACCACCAATCCTCCAAGAGTGACATCCGGAACTCCAAAACTCACACACTGTGTCCCCTTCATCACCACATCCTCCCTCTCAATCCCTTGCTCCATACTGCTGCTCAAGGTCACTCCCATTCCAGGCAGGTCCCCCTCCTCCTCATTCAGGTCAATGAAGAACTCAGGTTCATCTTCTCCAATAATCTTCTTCTGCCATGTGGTATGCTGCAATGACTCAAGACTGCCAGGACCACCAGTAAATCCTGGTGGAGGCACCAGCCCTGCACCTGACTTTCCCTTAAGGCTTGCCAGTAGATCTCTCTGTACCTGCCTCCTCTGCTCCCTCTCCCATGCCTTCTTATCCACCTGCACCTTCCTGCCATTGATCTCCTCCACCACTGTCACATTCTCAAAGACCTCCCAGGCCTTCGCCCTCTGCTTCACAGCTCCTTCCAGCTCCCACAGTGCCGTCAGTGGGTCCTCTTCCTCCTCCTCAGTTTTCCTCACCCTTAATATCTTGCACTCAACAGGGCCCCACTTCATAGCCCTTGGCCAGTCACTCGCCTTCTCTGTCACCTCCCTACCAGCCACCCTCAGTCTCACCTCCACATCTCCTGTCCAGAATGTTGTCCCCTCCAACATCTGGAATCTAATATTAACAACATCCCCAAACTCCCTCATCACCTCACCAACCTGTTCCCTAGGCTCCTCCACTGACACTATAGGGACCCCTTTGACCACTAGGTGCACCGCCCTAGGGTCCCAGCACAAGCACCTCATCATCAGTACTGCAATCTCGCCCACTATGATCCCCTTCATCAGTGCCTCCACCAGGTGTTTCTCCTCCACAAATCCCACCTCGACTCCCTCCAGCCCTTTCAAGAACTTCACTGATGCCACATCCACCAGCTGCTTCCCCACTAGCTCCAAGACCATCTTTGCTGTCACTGCCAGACCCTGGAAGCTCACTGTGACTGTGAATTCGGAGATCAACTTCTTGAGTAATGGCACCACCACCAGCTCTGTTACACTATCTGACAGATTGTCCCTGCACACCGGCCCCGATCCCCCCTGGCCCCCCTTGCCACCATCAGCAGTCACATCTGGATTTTTTTCCAGATTGGTCATCACACCACCATCAGCAGTCCCGCCCACTACACCAGTCACACCTCCCCCAGCCCCCACCTTCCCTCCCCCAGAGAGTGCTCCTCCAGTACTTCCAGACTTCCCCTTCTCCTTCCCCACTGTCTTCTAATCCTCAGCTCCTACCCCTCCTCCTCCACCCTTGATAGCTGCTGTAAAACTCACTCCTCCACCACCTCCAGCCTCCTTGCTTGACTCCTGTCCCCCTCCCACTCCCCCACCAGTCAATGGTCCAAAGAAGCCTGGCCCCAGTCCTATCCCTCCCTTGCCATACTGCCATTTGAAGGCTGGCCCTTCCCCCACACCAGTGCACTTGCCAGAACCTTGCTTGGTTGCCATTGCCTTAAGAGTTTTCTCCCAGAAATGATGAAAAGTGTGTCAAAAAGTGTGTGTGGAATTTGTGTAATGTGAAAGTTACCAGAGAGGGATGCCACCCCTGAGAACTAAACCAACTCAATACTCATCTTCAGAGTCTAGTCAAAACTCAAGAACTAGCTATCCTCATAGACAGCAGAGCTGTTGGAAACTTTATCAATAAGAGTCTCATTAACAAACTCAAGATTCTTACTAAGCCAGGTAGCAAGAATTGTGTTGTTATCACTGCTGATATCACCACTCTACCAATTAACTCAATTGCCACTTAACTTCCCCTCAGGATTCAGAAGTACTGGGAATATTTAGATTTTGAAATGGCACCTCTAAGAGTCTATGATCTGATCTTAGGCAAACTTTGGCTTATATGACATAATCTATAAATTGATTGGAGCAAGAATGAAGTCATCTAAATTCAACATAGAGCCAATATTACCATCAAGCCAGACAAGAATCAGACAAGAACCCAGATTGCTACTCTCTCTACAATTTAGTACAAGAAGGTTCTCAAGAAAGCTACATATATCTTTGTAGTACTGATCTAATCTAAAAAAGAAGACAAGAAGCTATCAATTAGTGAAAGCATCAAACTATTACTGAATAAGTATAAGGATGTCTTCCTGGACAAACTACCTAGTCTACTACCATCAAGAGACCATGATTATAAAATCAAGCTAATACCTGATATAGCTATACCCAAGAAGAAGATGTACTATATATCACTGCTTGAAATTGAAGCAGTTAAGAAGGAACTCAATGAATTTATTAAGTAAGGAGTCATTCAGCTAAGTAAGTCACCCTTTGGCTCTCCAGTCCAATTTATGAAGAAGAAATATGATATCTTACAAATGTGCATAGACTATTGAGCACTCAATAAGATCACAGTTAAGAACTATTATTCACTACTACTCATTGATCAAATCTTTGATATCCTTAAGAATATGAAGTACATACTTCACCAAGATTGATCTCACTTCTGGGTATCACCAAATTCAAATCAAGCCAGAAGCATATCTAAGACTATCTTTATAATACTCTTTGGATTTTATGAATTCCTAATCAAAGTCTTTGGTCTTACCAATATGTCAGCACTCTTTCAAGATCTTATACCAACTGTCTTCAATAACTAACTCTATATCTTTATACTTATATATATGACATCCTATTCTTCAGTAGTACTGAAGAAGAACACCTTAAGTACATTGAATAAGTCCTCAAGATTCTCCAAGAATACAAGCTATATGGAAAGCTTAAGCAATGCAAATTCTTTATTAATCAAGTCAAATATCATATATACATTATATCAGCAAAAGGAATTTAAGTAGTCCCAAGGAAAATATAAGACATTGAACAGTGGGCTGTATTAGGAAGCCTCACTGAACTTAGATCCTTTCTTGGTCTGGCTGGATACTACTATTGATTTGTCAAGAACTTCTCTAGCTTAGCTGAATTATTAATTAATCTCCTATAAAAGGAATTCAATGCTGACCATTATATTCCTTATACCTTTGATACCTTCTGTCAATAAGCTTTTCAAGAACTTAAGAACTGTCTGACCCATACACCTCTCCTTAGAAATATAGACCTGAACTTGAAGTTCATAGTTACTACTGATATATTCAACTTTGCTATTAGTGCAGTCATCTCTCAAGATGATGGTAAAGAATATAGACCTATTGTCTTCAAGTCAAGAGAATTGTCTCCTGGTGAACAAAAGCTAGCCACTTATGAAAAAAACTCCTGGAAATTATGCATGCCCTTAAGACCTGGCAATACTATCTAAAAGAAGTTGAGTTTGATATAATTATAGATCACCTTCAGTATATCAACATTCAATCAACTCTTTTCTGTCAATAAGCCAAGTAGAGTCAGCTGCTTCAGACCTTTATCCTGAACATCATCTATAAGCCTGGAAAAACCTTGGTTGTACCAGTTGTACTCTCAAGAACACCTGACCTTGCTGCCATTTTACAAATCACTATAGTATCTGAATTTCTTAACCAGATTCTATTCATAGAAAATAATATTTTAGTGATATGCTACTCTATATCTCCAGATACTGTCTATCTATAACAAGTCCAGATTCCTTTCTGCTTCTAGTTCAGCTTCCACATTCTCCCTAGTTCCCAACTCTACCAAGATCTCTTAATTTTTTTTTTTTTTTTTTTTTTTTTT
>RQIL01002399.1:0-13382 GCA_003951145.1 Jimgerdemannia lactiflua
TCTACAGAAAGAGGAATCCTTGCAGTAACTAGGATTACTAAATTGGAGCACAAAAAGAAAGAAAGCCAAAAAAAAACACACCTATATAATCAGAAGAAGATTCCTGCTCAGGAAAGAATTACAAGATCTCTTGCATATATTCAAAGATGTACTGACCATAGACTTCAAGGACATTAAAACCAAGAAACTCTTATACTACCACAATGTCAATACTGGAAGTATGAAGCCAATTTAGTCTGTCCCATCTCACTAGCTTATAGAGAATGGCTCAAAACAGAAATCAAGAAGATGGAGGAATCTGGGATCATCAAGAAAGCCAGCAGCCCCTGGTTATTACTTATAGTCCTTGTACTGAAGAAAGGAAGCCAATCAGGAGAATTTGCACCCAGACTCTGCACAGACTACTGAAGACTTAATGAGGTCACTGAAAAAGATAGACAACTACTGCCCAATATTAGCAACATTCTCATTATACTGGAGAACAAAGTATGATTCTACATTACTCTTGATCTGTTTTCCAGATTCTACCAAATCAGTCTCATACCTAAAGCCAGCAAAAGATCAGTCTTCATTACTCCCAACAGAACCTATGTTTATCTTTGCATGTCCTTTGGAATGTGCAATATACTAGCAAGTTTTCAGTAAATGATAAATAGCATCTTCAGAGATATTATAGAAAAATAGATGATAGTATATGTAGATGATATGATTATCTTCAGTAGAATAGCCAAGGAACACTTGGAATATATCAAGAAAATCCTCAGATAACTTTGCAAGCATGGCCTTTACATCAAGCCCAAGAAATGCAAATTTAGAGAAAAAGAAATTGCTTACCTTAGACATATCATCAACTATGATTAAATATACACAGACCCTATAAAAATCAAGGCAGTAACAGCATATCTAGTACTCACTAGCATTACTGAAGCCTAAGCCTTTATGGGACTAGCATCCTACTATAGGAGGTTTATCTGCAGATTCTCTCATATTGCCAGCCCTATCTATGATCTGTTTAGAAAAGAGATTAAGTTCCAGTGAACTCAATAGCAGCAACAAGCCTTTGATGAACTTAAGATCAGATTAACCCAGACCTCAGTTTTGAGAAGACCTGACTGGACCCAGGAGTTCATCCTGCAGACAGATGCCAGTGCAATAGGACTTGGAGCTGTCCTAGTACAAAAGAAGAATGGTACTGAATATATAGTAGCCTACCTCAGCAGAGGTACTTATGGAGCTGAGCAGTTCTATAAATTATATAAGCTAGAATACCTCACAGTCATCTGGGCTGTAGAGAAGTTCCACTACTATCTAGCTGAAAGACACTTCACCATCCAGACAGATTACTCAGCACTCATCTGGTTGCTCACTATCAGTGAGCCAAAAGAAATCTATGCCTGATGGATCATAAAGCTCAAGCATATGATACCACAATTACCCACTGCCCTGGAAGAACCAATGCCAATGCCCTCTTACAGATACTCTGAAGGACCCAATCTTTGCCAAATCACTATAAATAGAGAGCTATACTATAGAATAATCAGCTATCTGAGGCAGTGAAATATGCTCTCACATCTGGAAATATGGACAAAAACAATCATTAATCAGACATGGAAGCAATTCAAAACTGATGGAGAAATACTTAAGAAAGGACAGCAATTAGTTATTCCCAAGCACTGGAAGAATCAAGTAATGAAGAAAGTATATGAGCAAGGCCACATAAGAGGAACAAATACATATAATAAAGTAAAAAGAACCATATGGTGGTCAGGAATGGAAGAAGATATCAGGCAATTTATCAGAACCTGTGATAAATGCCAGAAGTAGAAGCAAGACCAATTGGATCAAGCTTCTTGATCAGTAGACATTAAGCCAATACTATTTGCCCACATCATAATGAATGTAATTGGCCCCCTACCCCTGACATTGACAGGCAACCAATATGTCATTGTAGTGATAGATCTATTTATAAAATGGATAGAGGCTGGAACCCTCAAGGAAGCTAATGCACAATCAATTGTTAATTTCTTATACAGAGAAATCATCTGCCAATTCAAGACCCCAAAGCAAGTTACCACTGATATAGGAACAGAATTTATCAACCAGTTCTATGAAATCCTCTATAAGAAGTATAAGATCCAATATATCAAGACTATAGCCTATCACTTATAAGGAAATGGACAAGCAGAAAGGACCAATAAGACCCTCGAAAATATCATAACCAAGATCTGTAATGAATATAGAAACTGAGATCACTATCTTCCAATAGCATTATCCACTCTGTAGGATATATGATCACAAAGTACACATTTCATACTATGGGAAATGCTATCTGGTGAGGAAAGTTCTAGTGGAGGTTTGTCAGTAAGTAATAATGCAATCTGGAAGTATATAGATATAGAGATATAGAGATTATATCAAATTAGAAAAAAGGCTGAGGATTACATAACCAAGGCATAGATATTATAATAGAATAATGTAGAAAAAACTCACAAGCCCCTGAAGATTATCAAGATAGGAGATAAAGTCCTAGTGTATTGAAAAATAGTAGAAGCTTCTTGGTCAAGAAAACTAGAGCCCAAGTGGGAAGAACTTTACCTGGTGCAAGATATAAAAGAGACCACCTTTCAGCTATGAAAGCTTACAGACACAATAATCTCCACTACCATCTACCAAAATTAGCTCAAGAAGTATTATGGCCAATAACTGAAATACTGCAATAGTACTCAAGATCACTAGTGCTGCCCAAAGAGCCATCAAGAGACAATGGCATACCACAAAACCTCTGACTATAGAGAAATCTTATGACAGTATTCAAAGTATTGTGCAGACTCATCTTTCTCAAATCTCACACTTCAAAGTCTATTAGCATCACACAGAATTCCAAGAGTACTTCAAACTTGAACAGATACTCAACCAGAATCAGAACATGACCAAAGATGATTGGATTGCTGAATACCAGCTCTCCTACTCTCAGATCACTATTACCAAGAGAATTTATAAGCTATTTTGAGATAATAAATCAGCACTAGCCCATCTGTAAGGAATAACCCCCCCAGACTTTGAGTGAGTCAAGCAGCACTATTAGGAAATAGTGATATAACAAATTGCTCAGTACAAGACCATATAGACCATTGAAGTCTGGGAGTTTGAATAGATGTTTCAGAGATAAAACCATCTATTCAGGAGAAAGTTATAATGATAGAGCCAAATTTGGAAGAAGGAATAAGAGATAGACATTTGATTGCAACCAGTCCCAAATAAGTATAGTCTTATAGTTAGCAGTTCCTGATTTCAACAATGTCTAAAACATTTCACCAATATCAAAATTGAAGACCTGATATAGTAACTCATTTTGACAATAGTGAAATTATTTCGACAATAGTAAAATAACTCATAACTTAGCTATATAACTTAGCCACTACATAGCTAGCAAACTTGTATAAATATCTCAGTATCTTGGAGTGAATAAACCTCAGATTGAAAGTATTAGAAAAAGAACAAGTATACCAATAAAGGACTTTTGGGATTATCTCTTAAATACATTTAGCCTCAAGGAACTACTGACTCTAAGAGTCAAGAATAGTGCTTCTAATGAATTGAATTGAATTGAATTGGACCTAAATTTGATTCAATTCAAATTGAGGTTGAATTCGATTTAAGATCCAATTCGAACTCTATTTTTAGAAATTTAATAACTCGACGAATACACATCCAAATTCAATGACCTTTAGCTTGTAAGATTCCCCTTATATAGGAGAATCTAACAAGCTAAAGATCATTAAATTTGGACATGTATTCATCGAGTTATTACATTTCTAAAAATAGGTGTCAAATCAGACCTCAATTTGATTCGAATTCAATTTGATTTGATTCAAATTGATTCGATTCATTTGGGAGTACTAGTCAAGAAGACAAGAATTCAAGATAAAGAAATCTGATGTACTTGCCAAGTTTAGTATCCACTACATTACAATATAGATATTAGTTCTTTTAATATTGTATATGAGATATAGTTCTTTCTATTTTAGTTTTAGTTTAGTAGTAAAGTTTATTTCAATTATATTTCTTCAAACTAGGACTTGATTATTAATCTTAATCTTCTAATTTTTCTATTTCTAATCATAGTACTTCTTTTATCTTTCTTAGATTTTGATAATTTGATTTTGTACTTTATTTTGCAATTATTTTTCTTTTTCAAGCTTTCTAAGATTCTTATGATCAGAAGTTCTGATTTTCTTAGTAAATATTATTTTGAAGTACTTTTATTTAATAGAAATAATAGAGATGTTTTGAATTTTCCATAGAATTTCAAATAAATAGAGATCTCAATTAGTAGAATTGACCTTGGTAAGTCTTTTTATATTAGCCTAGTTTATTTATTTGATCATTTCATTAGTTTGTAAATAATAAAAGATAGTTTATTTCAGATAGATCTCATAGAGTCTTTTCCCAAAGTTTCTCAAAAACTTAAGTTGGTTTATTTTACACTAGACTTCTTATTATTCAGATGAATGCCAATTGACTAGATTTATTCACTGCAGTTTGAGGGGGGTATTTATACAGAGTTGTGCATGGATTTTGCTAAGTATATGGCTAAGTAATTAGTAATTCCCTACTCTTGAATTAGTATGGATTTGGAAGTCAAGTAACTAACTAGTAGAATAAGGCTAATTCTTTATTTGTGATTAATATGGCTAGTTAAAGTACAGTCACTGTTTGTGCAACTAACTAACTAGATTAAATTTGGCTAATAGAACCATCACTATTTAATCTGAAGTTCAGTATGACTGGAATTATATCATCTTTTTCCTCATCCTCATTTTCTTCAGGGTGTCTGGCCAAATTATTTTCTGCAACTTCCATCAATAAGCTGAGATCAGTTAGAAGTTCTGAGAGTGAAGAGGAGGTGTCTGTGTCTTTCCAAGAGATTGTTAAAGTCTTCTTCCTACAAAACAAATAAGTCACTGCTATTTTCTAAGCTCTGGTCTTGAGGAGTGATATCAGCAGTAATGATGTCACTACTGGTGATGTCATTAAAAGGCATGGAGTACTCTTACTGCTCTTATAGTCTCCAGTCTATGAGGTTTTCCTCTACAAAGTATGGAATATCTGTGGGATTCTGAGGGGTGCAGATTCTTAGAGGAGGGTCTTAGAACAGGCAATCAATCTATGAATGAACTGGTCTGGATTGTCTTCCAGGAGGGGGTTACAAAGGTCTTATACTTCTTCACTCTTAACCAGAATGGTAGATTGGGCTTTTTCTGCTATCATTTCTTCTAGATGGTCCACCTAGTGACTTGATAGCTCTTAAATATCAGAGGTCTTGATATACTGTAGATTTGGAATGGCCCAGGGAGCATGTCTGAAGATTTGGTAAACTCTTCTAGCCAATTACTACTCATGCCTATCTATGCATGTAGTGTCTGCAATTTCTTGATGACTGGCTTCTGAGAATTCTTAGTAGAGGTGGTATCCTATATCATACTCCTGTCACATGAGAAGGTATTGTGTAGCCATTGAGATTCTTGTTTCCATTTCATAGTAGTTCAGAGTATAGTGATAAGGGTCCCTTATGTAGAGATTTAGGCTGAAGAACCTTCTAGTGCACAGCCTCATGGCCCTTCTGATGTTATTGAATATCTGTTCTTAAATAGATAGCTCAGGGTGACTCCTTGATCTTGCTGTTTGGCAGGTGATGGCAAGCATTTTATTTGTGGTAAGTCTTCTTGATTGTAGATGCTGTTGTATCTCTTTTTGATGCTTCTTTTTATATTCTTGAAAGTCTTCTCCTTTGGTCTGGGGTAGGGTCACCTGATTGTCAATAGTATACTACTGAGATCATTATAAGTCACTATGAGTTTAGATGAAGATCATTTTATGATCAAGATAAGTCACAAATAAGTCACAACTTGTGGCCAGTGGCTTGCAGAGTAACAGCAGTCTTTAGGTTCTGATATCACCAGATTCAAAGGCATTATCACATCTGCTCCTTATAAAACTAGAGCTGTCCTCAGCAGTGAGTTATATACCAATAGTGGTATCTTAATTTCTCCAAAGAACAGGTTGCTGATATATTGGCAGAGACTGGCCATCCTCATAGGGCAGAGGGCCTATTACTGAACTAACTATTCAGGAGGGATTCAAACCTAGCTAGTAGCTTCATTTTGATATACTTCAGTTTACTAGATGTTCTGCTGGTTCTGGGGTTCCAAAGTAAACTTCCAATGCTTAAGGCACTGGTTATTGTTAGATGTTGTTGACAATTCAAGAAAGTCAATACAGGGATTTGATAATATATTTTATTTCCTTCAGATAATAGAGTCTGATATAGTTGCAGTGTATCTTAGTCTTGAGGATAACTCTATCCAGGGTCTTAAGCTAGTAAGTATGGTTTGTGAATACTTGGTATACAAGATAGAGTTCTTCCTATTTTGACTCAAGCTTGGTGCTCCAGTTTCCTTCTATTATAGTTTGATAGACCAGGACTTGTTGTCCAATGAGTAAGAGCTCCAAGTCAGCTTTATGGTCATAGTACTTCTTTTGCCATTCTTGTATTTGTGTGATAAATTCTCATGCTTGCTGGCATACTTCATATAACTAGGTGATCTCTTTGGTGGCTTATTTTGTCAAATTTAGTTGGACTAGTTCAGTAGGATTTTGTGCTTCTTGGCCATACACCAGGTAGAAGAGGGTCTGTTGGGTGGCAGTTGCTTTTGAGGTACAGATACTGAACAGATTGTTAGAAAATAGATATCTTAGTTCAATTGATCTTGAGTCCTGCTGAGATCTCACTTAATGGTCTGGTTTATTTGCTCAGTGAGTCCATTCACCTATGAGTGGTAAGCTATTATTTGCTACAGCTTGATCTTGAAGTTACTTGCAAAGATCTTTATGGCTTTATTGACAAACTCTCAGCCTTGGTCTGTGATGATTTCTTGAGGGACACTATGGTGGCTGAAAATTTCATCATACAGGATTTCAATGATTGTCTAAGTATCAGCTATCTCAATGACAAAGACTTTAGGCCATTTTATAAGGTGGTCTTCAATGGTAAGGATATAGTATCTTCCTTAGCAAGTTACTGATAGGGGTCCAATAATATCAATTCCAAGTCTCTGAAAGGCTCTGGCTGGGGCTGGGATTGGTATTAATGGTGTCTTGTCAGTTGGCTTTTATCAGTATCTTTGGCAAGTATCACATTGTTGAATGTGTATAGAAATTTGTTTCCTTATCTTGAGCCACCAGTATCTTTTCTTGATTCTAGCAATGATAGCTCCAATTCCTTGGTGCACATTCTGGTCATGGTTAGTTATAAGTATTTTTGGTATCTTGTCTTCTCTTGGGACTCAGGTGTATCAATCTCCTTCTACTCTCCAAAGTTCACCATTACCCTCTTGAAATTTCTTGAAGTTTCTCTGGATAAATAGCTTGTGAGCTAGCTGGATTCCTTTCTTAAAGCTCCTATGATATAGACTCCAGATGAGGGCAAGGTGCAATTCTTGGTTCATTTGGGTAAGCAGGAAGCAGCTTTCTCTCATGGGGGCTCCTTCCCTTCTTGAGTTCATGAGATTCTTGACAAGGTGTCCACATTGGAATTCTTGATACTCTTCTTGTAGATAATGGTAAACTGGTATTCTTGCAGAGACATGATCCATCTGGCAAAGATTCTAGAGGACTCTGGTTTCTTGAACAACCATTATAGGGCTTGATGGTCTGTGATGAGGGCAAATCTCTTTCCTAAGAGATAGTATCTGAAGTGGTCCACTACCCATACTACTGCAAGGTACTTTAGTTTGGTGACTCTATAGTTTTCTTGAGTCCCATTTGTGGCCTTACTGATATACTCAATGATATGTTCTTTATTCTAGTTATCTTGCTAGGATAGAATTGATCCAAGTCCAAGAGCAGAGACATTGGTTGCCAGAATGAATGGTTTGTCAAAATTTGGCTGCACCAGAACAGGGGCTTCAGTGAGGGCTTTCTTGAGTAGATCAAATGACTTCTGCTGATCTTTCTTCCAGTAGAATGGTTGGTTCTTTTTGGAAATATCTTGGAGTAGTGCTGCCTTGTCTGAAAACCTTGAGATGAATCTCCAGTAATAGGATACTAATATGAGAAAGGATAGAGTCTCTTTTGCTGAGGTAGAGATTGGGTAGTTCTTGACTTTCTCTACCTTGTGGAGGTCAGCATGTATTCCTTGAGCTGAGATAACATATCTCAGATATTTGACTTAGTGTTTTCCAAAGAAGCATTTCTTGGCATTGAGTCTGAGTTCTGAGCTTTGGATGGTATCAAATACTTTGCAGAGGTCTTGCAAATATTGCTCAAATATCTCAGAGTAGATGATTACATCATCTATATAACTAGCATATTTCTTCTAATAAGGTCTTGGTAGATATGGTTCATCATTCTTTAGAATGAGGCTAGTGCATTGCAGAGTCCAAATAGCATTCAGAGATATTCATACTGTCCTCATTTAGTGATGAAGGCTGTTTTGCAGATGTCTTTCTTGGCAATGAGTATTACTTGGAACTCTTGGAACTGATCTATGGTGGTCATATACTTGGCTTTCCCAAGAGTATTGAGGAGGTTGTCTATTCTTAGTAGTGGGTAGGCATCTTCTATAGTGACTTCTTTAAGCTTTCTGAAATTCACAACTAATGGCCATCTTTCTTTCTTTAGCATGATGATTGCTAATGAAGCCCAGGGGCTTGAAGAGGGTCTGATAACTCTATTTTTTAGTATTTCTTCTATGTGTTGTTGTTCAAACTCAATCAGATAGTATGGTGTTCAGTAAGAGCACTGTCAGATAGGTTTTTCATTTCCAGTATATATAGGGTGTTCTCTATATTAATATGGTGGGAAGTTATTATATATAGTAGTAAATATATCTTTATATTCTTTTATCAACTTCTGTATCTGTTATTGCTGATCCTTGGTTAGAGTTGTCTCAATGTCAATGGCTTTAATTGCTGAGTCTTTCTCTCTGATACCACTAGTCTCACCAGAGAGGGCTTGCTGTTTTCCAAGAACTTAAAGACTTCTTCCTTATAGGTGTCTATCAGTAGTTCAAAGTATCCCAGTATTGTTCCTTTGGGGATAATGATCACTAGTGCTTCCAATGAATCAAATCAAATCGAAATTGACCCAAACTCGATTCAATTCGATTAAATCAAAGGTCCAATTTGATTTAATTCGAATCAAATCAAAGGCTAATTCGATTCGAGTTCTGATTCGAACCCTATTTTTTGAAATATAATAACTCGACGAATACATGTCCAAATTCAATAATTTTTAGCTTGTTAGATTCCTCTTATATAGGGGAATCTAAAAAGCTAAAAATCATTGAATTTGGACATGTACTCATCGAGTTATTACATTTCGAAAAATAGAGTTCGAATCAGACCCTCGATTCGATTCAAATTCGATTTAATTCAAACTTAATTCGAATTGAAAAATCCCCAATTCGATTTGATTCAATTCGAATTGATTAGATTCATTTGGGAGTACTAGTGATCACCTCGAAGTCTATGTTTCTGATAGAAATGTGAATTGGTGATATCTGGTTATGAATTTATTCTTCAGCCAAGAGTAGGTGATATTTTTCTCAAAGCTCCATTGATGGCACAAATATCAAGTTGTCAGCTTCTACTAGAAGGTATACATCAAGGCCTCTTTGCTGGTAAGGTTGCAGGATAATATCTTCTCTTACTTGGATGGATCAGCAGATATAAGGTCTCATTTGTCTGAACTGAGTTACTCTTGCTACATGAACCTCAATGAGTGATTCCTGGTAATTCCTTGTCCTCTCTTTGTGCTGTCCAGTTGCTTCACTTCTTGGATGATGGGCTGTGAAGTCTTGATGAAAAGGATTTAACAGATAGCTTTCAAGGGACTAAAGTTTCAGTGAGTCCTTCCATTGTTGTGAATAATGATCTTGAGAGGGCCTTGGTAGTTCTGATCAATGACTCCTCCTTCCATGATAATTCCTTCAGCTACCAAGGATGATCTCAATGCCAGTTGACCATAGAGTCCTGGTAATATAACAAGTGTAATTTGAAGGTCAAAGGTCCTGGTACTTCTGGGTCAGATAACTGCTTGATAGGAGAGACAGAGATTATATCCAACTGAGCCTTCTATTTATGCAAGAGGGGGCTGAGCCCAAGGTGAGAGTAGCTTGACTTAGATGACTGAGTGAGTCTTAAGGAATAGTATTCCAGTAGCTGCAATTGCAGGTGAAAACTCCATTCACTCTGGCTTGAAGAATAGTCAGTATGCTTCTGTCTTTTGATTCCTCATATAATTGAATCCAGTCCTTCCAAGGGGGTCCAGGACTTCCCTGTATAATAGTATAGATTTAACTCATCTTCTGAGTTATATAGATGGTAGTCTTCCTCTCCTTCTGATGTTTCAAAGTACACTCAGTCTAGTGGAGTAGCTCAGTTGATAGCTGTGGTGATGTAGTCACTCCTGTCTGAGTTCTTCCTATAGATTAGGGTCTGGTATTCTTTGGGAAGGTCTTCTTCTAGGTCTTGGATCTGGAGGGGTTCTGGTTGTCCTCTGAGTTGTCTTCTTTTCCTTGAAGTTAAACCATAATCTGGGTCACTTCTTTCCTCTGATTTGGTTTTCTGACTACTGTTTCTGAATAGAGTTCTGGCTGCTGCCCTAACAATGGTATGGGCTTTCTTTTCTACTGAAGAGAGCTGTTGCTGACTCTGGTCTTGTTGCTGAGCAAGTTCTTCTGAATTCTCTACTGTAGATGGCTGCTAGGTTCTTGAATCAAAAGGTCAAGTCTTTTAAGAAAACTATTTCCAGTTGAGTCTCCAAAATATGACATGCATTTTGTATAACTATAAGCTTCAAGCACAGCTCAATGTGCCACTTGTGAAGTATAGATTTATATATCTGAGTGTGTTTATATTGATTACAGATCAGTAGTTATGTAACAAGTTATTTGAAATATCATCAAAAGGGCAGATATGAGTAATCAGATGATTTGTTGACTCAATTATTCAGTGGTCAATGGGCAATGGTGGGAATTCTTATCAAAGAGCATTCCTAGTAGTGATTACTTGGGTCTGGCAGGCTTGATTTATGTAGTGAGTGGCTAATATGACAGTTAACAAGTAAATATAGCAGTGATCAGGTTCTAAATATGAGCAGTCTGACAATTATCAATCAATGTAGGTGAGATGGCAGCAATCTTCATATCTTGAATAAGTTGTCTGAGCAGGTTGATTAAATGTGGCACAAATCAGATTTTAGTTACAGGTGGTTGCCATCGATCATAGAACAACAGTGATCTTAAAACTTAACAGTTTGGATCTAACATATGTGAGAACTTAAGTGGTTTGTGATAGTGAACAGGAATTGTTCAACCACTATTGAAATCATTGTGTAAGTTATTAATTAATATTTTTGTTTGATAAATTTCTTGTAGGTCAGCTTGGTCGCTTGTATCATATATTCAATTTATCTTACTAACTTGAGGACAAGCAGGTTTCTGGTGAGTGCTTTGAAGTGCACTTACTTGAATATATGGCAGGGTCTTGTATCCTTGGTAGTAGCTTTCTTAGCAGTAGCAATTAACTGACTGACTTAAAATTCATGACAATCTATAGTGGTAATTTCTTAACAGCAGTCTTCTCTTAACTTGGCAGTCTTCTTGAATTAAGTAGCTTCCTTAGCAGTAGTCTTGAACAAGAATTATCCTTAGCTCTTGGAGTCTTTTCCCAAAGTTTCTCAAAAACTTAAGTTGGTTTATCTTACACTAGACTTCTTGTCATTCAGATAAATGCCAATTGATTGAGGTTTATTCACTACAGTTTGAGGGGGGTATTTATACAGAGTTGTGTATCAATTTTGCTAAGTATATGGCTAAGTAATTGGTAATTCTCTACTCTTGAATTAGCATGGATTTGGAAGTTAAGTGACTAACTAGTAGAATAAGGCTAATTCTTTATTTGTGATAAATATGGTTAGTTAAAGTGCAGTTACTGTTTATACAACTAACTAACTAGATCAAATTTAGCTAATAGAATCATCATTGTTTAACCTGAAGTTCAGTGTGATTGAGATTATATCATCTTCTTCCTCATCCTCATTTTCTTCAGAATGTCCAGCCAAATCATTTTCTGCAACTTTCACCAGTGAGCTAAGGTTAGTTGGGAGTTTTGAAAGTAGAGAAGAGGTGTTTGCATGTCTTTCCAAGAGATTGTTAAAGTCTTCTTCTCATAAAATAAATGGGTTGCTGATATTTTCTGAACTCTGATCTTGAGGAGTGATGTCAGCAATGATGATGTCACTACTGGTGATGTCATTAAAAGACATGGAGTACTCTTGCTGCTCTTGTGGTCTCTAGTCTATGAGGTTTTTCTCTATAAAGTATGAAATATCTATGAGATTCTGAGGGGCACAGATTCTTAAAGGAGGGTCTTGAAACAGAGCAATCAAACCATGAATGAACTGGTCTGGATTGTCTTCCAGGAGGGGGTTCCAAAGGTCTTGCACTTCTTTACTCTTAATCAGAATGATAGATTGGGCTTTTTCTGCAACTATTTCTTCTAAGTAGTCTATCTGATGGCTTAATAGCTCTTAAATATTAGAGATCTTGATATACTATAGGTTTGGAATGGCCCAGAGAGCATGTCTGAAGATTTGGTGAACTCTTCTAGCTAATTGCTGCTTATGTCTATCCATGTATATAGTGTCTGCAATTTCTTAATGGCTGGCTTCTGAGAATTCTTGGCAGAGATGATATCTCATCTCATACTCCTACCACATAAGGAGGCATTGTGTGGCCATTGAGATTCTTGTTTCCATTTCATAGTGGTTCAGAGTGTAGTGATAAGAGTCTCTTATATAGATATTCAGGCTGGAGATCCTTCTAGTGCATAGCCTCATGGCCCTTCTGATGTCATTGAATATCTATTCTTGAACAAATGACCCAGAGTGGCTCCTTGACCTTGCTGTTTGGTAGATAATGGCAGGCATTTTGTTTGTGGTAAGTCTTCTTGGTTATAGATACTATTGTATCTCTTTTTGATACCCCTTTTATATTCTTGAAAGTCTTCTCCTTTGGTCCAGGGTAGGGTCACCTGATTGTTAGTAGTATACTACTGAGATCATCATGAGTCACTATAAGTTTAGATGAAGATTATCTTATGATCAAGATGAGTTACAAATGAGTCACAACTTGTAGCTAATAGCTTATAGAGTAACAGTAGTCTTCAGGTTCTGATGTCACCAGATTCAAAGCCATCATTACAATATATATCCAAATTTAATAATTTTTAGATTATTAGATTTCTCTATATAAGATGAATCTAACAAACTAAAGATTATTGAAATTGGATATATATTCATTGAGTTATTAAATTTCA
>RQIL01002410.1:0-13381 GCA_003951145.1 Jimgerdemannia lactiflua
TTTCTATAGGCCACAGCCCCATTTATTAACTATCTATGACATTGAAAGTGTCCTCATACCACACCAGTAGTCTCTTCCTCACCCTACCCTATCTCACTCTCCCTATTACCTGTCTCCCTACCCCTACCCTTACAAATACAACCTCCCTACCTGCAACTCATACCCTTCCCTCACTTTTGTCACATATGGTCTCTACCAATTTCTGATGGCAACCCCTCTGTGGGTTCCACTCTTTCTGCCACCCCAATAGCAAGTTAACTATTAATCCCTCCCACCTTACCACCTTCTCCTCCTTTAATATCAGTCTACTCTCCTCAAACACTACCTGCCAATAACTCATAAGCCCCACCCATATCACCACAGTCCACCCCAGCATGAGCCATTTATCACTAATACCCTCTAGTATTCTCTTCTTTAACACCTCCCAGTGACCAATCCCATGACTCCTGTAGCACCCACCCAATCTACTTCCCACCATCTCCCAAAACCCATCTAGCACCTTGCACTCTTTAAGCCAATGTTCTGGGGTCTGCATCACCCCCCCCTCCTGCCCTACTCCTTGATATTCCTTACACTCAAAGGCCCCTCCCAGAACCAGATGACTAGACCTGAAGTTCGACATCATATTTCTCTTCAGTACCCTCCACTATACCACTCAAAACTTGAGGAATAGCCACTTCTTTATCTCCATACCCCAGGTCCACAGTCCTCCCCAGTCCCACTCCTCTCTGATCCCCACTTGCTACTATCCCTCTGGCCAAAGGTCCTATCCTATACTGCTCTGACTTTTCACTTCATCTCCCAAATCAAAGTCCATTGCTGGCACCTCACCTAGCTCTGGTTTAATTGTTATTGGCTGGTTTCTCCTAAATTCTCCACTATAAATAACTGCTGGATCCTTTGAACCAAATGGTCAAGTCTTTAGAAAAATTTTCCACTTAAGTTCCCAAAATATAGTATATAATTTATATCTCTAATTGCTTCAAGTATGAGTCTTCTGGGTCATGATGTCATCAGTTTCAGAGATACTATCACAATATGTTGTGGCATGTATTTTGTATAACTATAAGCTTTGAGCATGGCTCAATATACCACTTATGAAGTGTGGTCTTTGAATTATAGATATCATTTGAGGTCTTTTCGAGTCTGGGGATCATGTGATAATCATTCAAAATATCATCATAGAGCAAGTGTGAGTGTTTGGGGATTGATGGCTCAATTATTTAGTAATTGATGGGTGATAGATCAATTATACTCAAAGAGTATTTCTGGCAAGTATTTTATTATCCTTGGCAAGTGGGTGAGTTGATTAAATATGGTGGTGATCAGGATCCAAATATGGGCAGTGATCATCAATTATAGAGTAACAGTGATTAATCAATATATATATGTATATAAGAACTTAAGCAGTTCATAATGGTGGATGAGAATCATTTGTATCAATAGCTTAGTTGCTTATATTATATGTCTAATTGTCTTGAGGGCAGGTTGGTGGTTCCTTTTGAGTATACTACTTAAATATATGGTAATTAACTAACTGACTATATTTTGAGTACTTGGGGTCCATAGCAATAATTTCCTTAACTTGGTAATGATTTCTTAATAGCAAGAGAAAATTCTTTAACTCAAACTTCTAAGCCTCAATGCTCTAGTTATTTTATTCTCTGAATTATCCAATCTCTTGGAGGCAGTGTGTTTTCTTAAAACTATCTAACTGAGGTTTATTTACTGTAGTTTAGAGGGGTATTTATACAGAGTTGTGCACAGATTTTACTAAGTATATGGCTAAGTAATTGGTAATTCCCTACTTTTAAATTAGTGCAGATTTGGAAGTCAAGTAATTAACTAGTAGAATAAGGTTTGTGATGAATTTAGCTAGTTAAAGTATAGTCATTATTTGTGCAACTAACTAACTAGGTCAAATTTGACAAATAGAATCATTACTATTTAACCTAAAGTTCAGTATGACTGAGATTTTGTCATCCTTCTCTTCATTCTTATTTTCTTCAAGACATCTGGCCAAATCATTTTCTCCAACTTCCACAAGTGAGCTGAGGTCAGTAAGGAATTCTAGAGGTGGGGAGAGAGTGTCTGTATATCTTTCCAAGAGGTTATTGAAGTCTTCTTTCTATAAAATAAATGGATTGCTGCTATTTTCTGAGTCTTAGTCTTGAGAAGTGATATCAGTAGTAATGATGTCACTGCTGATGATGTTATCATCAGTTAAAGGTGCAAAGTACTCTTGCTGCTCATCTTATAGTCTCTAATCTATAAGGTTTTCTTCTACAAAATAGGAGATATCTGTGGAGTTCTGGAGGGTATGGATTCTCAGAGAGGGGTCTTGAAACAGAGCAATCAAATCATGAATGAACTGGTCTGGATTGTCTTCTAGGAGGGGGTTCCAAAGGTCTTACACTTCTTTACTCTTAACTGAAATGATAGATTGGGCTTCTTCTACTACCATTTCTTCTAGGTGGTCTACTCAGCAGCTTGACAGCTCTTAAATATTAGAGGTCTTGATATACTACAGGTTTTAAATAGCCCAGAGAGCATGTCTGAAGATTTAGTAAACTCTTCTGGCCAATTGCTGCTCATGTCTATCCATGTATATGGCATCTGCAATTTCTTAGTGACTAGCTTCTGAAAATTCTTAGTAAAGGTAATGTCTCATCTCATACTCTTGCCACATAAGGAGACATTCTGTGGCCATTAAGATTCTTGTTTCCATTTCATGGTAGTTTAGGGTATAGTGATAGGGGATCCTTCTGGTGTGTATCCTCATGACTCTTCTGATATTATTGAACATCTGTTTTTAAACAGATATTCCAGGGTAGCTCCTTGACCTTGCTGTTTGGTAGGTAATGGCAGGCATTTTGTTTGTAATAAGTCTTCTTGATTGTGGATACTGTTATATCCCTTCTTGATACTCCTTTTTATATCTTGAAGGTCTTCTCCTTTGGTCTGGGGTAGAGTCACCTGATTGTGAATAGTATACTACTCAGATCATTATGAGTCATTATTAGTTTAGATGAAGATCATCTTATGATCAAGATGAGTCATGGTTGAGTTACAACTTGTGGCTAGTGGCTTGCAAAGTTTCAGCAGTCTTCAGATTCTGATATCACTGGATTTAGAGGTATTGTCAAATCTGCCTCTTGCAAAACTAGAGCTGTTCTCAGTGGTGAGTTATACAGAGATAGCAGTATCTTGATTTCTCCAAAGAACAGATTATTAGTGCATTAGCAGAGACTGACCATCCTCATATAGAGCAGAGGGCCTATTACTGGACTAACCATCTGAGAGATGTTTGAATCCAGCTAGTAGCTTCATTTTGGTGTGCTTTAGTTCACTAGATGTCCTGCTGGTTCTGGGGTCCCAAAGTAAACTTTCAATACTTAAGGCACTGGTTATTACCATATGTCATCAATAATTCAAAAAAGTCAATACAGAGATTGGGCAATACATTTTGTCTCCCTCAAGTAGTAAAGCCTGATGCAGTTGTAGTGTCTCTTAGTCTTGAGAATAACTCCATCCAGGGTCTTGAGTTGATAGGTATGGTTCACAAACACTTAGTGTATGAGGTAAGATTCTTCTCATTTCAGTTCAAGCTTAGTACTCCAATTTCCTTCTATTATAGTTTAGTAAACCAAGACTTGTTGTCCAATGAGCAGGGGCTCCAAGTTAGCTCTGTAGTCATAGTACTTCTTTTGCCATTCTTGTACTTATATAATAAATCCTTGGGCTTGCTGGCATACTTCATATAACTGAGCAATCTCCTCAGTGACTTATTTCATCAAATTTAGTTGGACTAGTTCAGCAGGATCTTGTGCTTCTTGGCCATACACCAGGTAGAAGGAAATCTATTGGGTAGCAGTTGCCTTTGAGGTATAGATATTGAATAGAATTACTGGAAGATAGATATCTCAGTTCAATTAATCTTGAGTTCTACTGAGACCTTGCTTGATAGTCTGGTTCATTTACTTGGTAAGTCCATTCACCTGTGGGTGGTAAGCTATTATTTGCCACAGCTTGATCTTGAAGTTACTTGTGAAGATCTTCATGGCTTTATTGACAAATTCTTGACCTTGGTCTGTGATGATTTCCTGGAGGACACCATGGTGGCTGAAAATTTCATCATATAAGATCTCAATAATTGTCTAAGCATCAGCAGTCTCAATGGCAAAGACTTCAGGCTATTTCATCAAGTAGTCTTCAATAGTAAGAATATAGTATCTTCCTCAGTAAGTTACTGATAGGGGTCTAATGATATCAATTCCAAGTCTCTGGAAGGCTCTGGCTGGTACTGGGATCAGCATTAATGATGCTTTGTCAGTTGGCTTTTGTTGGTATCTCTGGCAGATATCACATTGTTGAATGTATGTTGAAATTTATTTCCTCATCTTGAGCCATCAGTATCTCTTCTTAATTCTGGCAATGGTAGCTTCAATTCCTCAGTATGCATTCTGGTCATGATTGGTTGTGAGTATCTTTGGTATTTTATCTTCTTTTGGAACTTAGGTGTATTGATCTCCTTCTACTCTCTAAAATTTGCCATTGCCTTCTTGAAATTTCTTGAAGTTCCTCTGGATAAACAGCTTATGAGCTGGCTGAATTTCTTTATTAAAGCTCTTATTATGCAGGCTCCAGATGAGGGCAAGGTGCAATTCTTGGTTCATTTGAGTGAGTGGGAAGCAGCCTTCTCTCATGGGGGCTCCTTTTCTTCTTGAGTTTGTGGAATTCTTGACAGGGTGTCTACATTGGAATTCTTAATGCCCTTCTTATAGACAATAGTGAACTAATATTCTTACAGAGATATGATCCATCTGGCAAAGATTCCTGAGGACTCTGGTTTCTTGAACAACTATTGTAGAGCTTGATAGTTAGTGATGAGAGCAAATCTCTTTCCTAAGAGATAGTATCTGAAGTAATCTACTGCCCATACTACTGCAAGGCACTCTAGTTTGGTGGCTCCATAGTTTACTTGAGTCTTATTTGTGGCCTTGCTAGCATACTCAATAATATGTTCTTTCTTCTAGTTATCTTGCTGGGACAGAATTGATCTAAGTCCAAGGGCAGAGGCATTGATTGCCAGGATGAATGATTTGTCAAAAATTAGTTATACTAGAATAGAGGCTTCAGTGAGGGCCTTCTTGAGTAGGTTAAATGACTTCTGCTGATCTTCCTTCCAGTAGAATGGTTGGTCCTTCTTGAAGATATCTTAGAGTAGTGCTGCCTTATCTGAAAACCTTAGGATGAATCACTAGTAATAAGATACTAATATGAGGAAGGATAGGGTCTCCTTTGCTGAGGTTGGAACTGGGTAGTTCTTGACATTCTCCACCTTGTGGGGGGTCAGCATGTGTGCCTTGAGCTGAGATAACATATCTCAGATATTTAACTTAGTGTTTTCCAAAGAAGCATTTCTTGGCATTGAGTCTGAGTCCTGAGCTTCAGATGGTATCAAATACTTCACAGAGGTCTTATAAGTGTTGCTCAAATGTCTCAGAGTAGATGATTACATCATCTATATAGACTAGCACATTTCTTCTAATGAGATCCCAGTAGATATAGTTCATCATTCTTTAGAATGAGGCTGGTGCATTGCAGAGTCTAAATGGTATTTGGAGATATTCATACTGTTCTTATCTAGTGATAAAGGCTGTCTTACAGATGTCTTTCTTAGCAATGAGTATTACTTGGAATCCTTGGAACTAGTCTGTAGTGGTCATATACTTAGTATTCCTGAGAACATTGAGGAGGTCATCTATTCTTGGCAGGGGGTAGGCATCTTCTGTAGTGACTTTATTGAGTTTTCTAAAATCTATGACTAATCTCCATCCTCCTTTCTTTAGCATGATAATTGCTGGTGAAGCCCAGGGGCTTGATGGGGATCTGATAACTCCATTTTATAACATTTCTTCTATGTGTTATTGTTCTAACTCAATCCGATGGTGTGGTGTTCAGTAGGGGCACTGTCAGATAGGTTTTGCATTTCTAGTATATTTAGAGTGTTCTCTGTATTAATATAGTGGGAAGATATTATATGTGGTGGTAAATATATCTTTATATTCTTCTATCAACTCCTGTATCTGTTATTGCTAATCCTTGGTTAGAGTTGTCTCAATGTTGATGGTTTTGATTACTGAACTTGCTGAGTCTTTCTCTCTGATACTGTTAGTCTCATTGGAGAGGGCTTGCCATTTCCTAAGAATTCAAAGACTTTTTCCTCATAGGTATCTATCAGTGATTCGAAGTATTCCAGTATTGTTTCTTTGGGGATAGTGACTACCTTGAAGCCCATATTTCTAATAGGGATATGAATTAGTGATATCTGATCATGAATTTGATCCTCAGCTAAAAGTAAGTGATTTTCTCAAAGCTCTATTGATGGCTCAAATATCAAGTTGTCAGCTTCTACTGGGAGGTATATATCAAGGCCTCTTTGCTGGTAAGGTTGCAGAATGATATCTTCTCTTGCTTGGATAGGGTGGTAGATATGGGATCTCATTTGTCTAAACTGGGCTACACTTGCTACATGGACCTTGATGGATAGTGCCTAGTGGTCTCTATTAGTGCTTCCAAAGCCTCCTTATTCTCTCTTGGTGCTATCCAGTTGCTCTACCTCTTGAATTGTAGGCTGTGAAGTTTTGATGAAGAGGATCTGACAGATAGCTTTCAAGAGGCTGAAGTATTGGTGATTTCCTCCATTGTTGTGAATGATAACCTTCAAGAGACCTTAATAGTTCTGATCAATAACTCCTCCTTTTACAGTAATTCCTTCAGCTACTAAGGATAATCTTAATGCCAGTTGACCATAGAGTCTTAGTGGTATGACAAGTGCAATTTGGAGATCAAAGGTCCTGGTGCTTCTAGGTCAGATTGTTGTCTGATAGGGGAGACAGAGGTCATATCCAATTAATCCTTCTGTTTGTGCAAGAGGAGGCTGGGCCCAGGGGGAGAGTAGCTTGACTTGGATGACTGGCTGAGTCTTTGAGGAATAGTACCCTAGTAGCTGCGATTGTGGGTGAGAACTTCATTTGCTCTGGCTTGAAGAATGGCCAGTGTGCTCCCATCTTTGGGTTCTTTGTATAGTTAAATCCAGTCTTTCCAAGGGGGTCCAGGGCTTCCATAAGAGAGAAGGTAAGATTGACTTCTTGATTTCCTTCATGTGAGCAGTAATACCAATAGATGATAGCTAGAATTTCCAATAGTAGGTCCCAGATGGTGGTCTTGTTCTTTGCTTTGCAGTCTTCTTCATGATTGATCTCTTTGCATTTTCAGCAGGCCCAGTGGATTTGGGGTTTTTGTAGAGTAGAGTCCTTTCTCTTGACTTGACTCTTGTAAACATTCTTGCTAAGGTAAACACTTTGATATTCACACCAGTAATAGGTAAAGGTCTTTCCACAATCACAGTATCCTTTCTTGACAAAGCCTTCATTTTGCTCCTTGACTTCCTTGCTGGTAGAGTATCTCTTCTGATACTTATTATAAGTGGGCAGAGTGATCTGGAGGGCTTGGGTAATAGTATAGGAACTGTTACTGTCTCTTTCAATTGTGAGAGTCTCTACAGGCTGATGGGAAAGGACCTTCTGTTGTTCTTGATAAGTCTTCTTGAAGGTCTTTGGAGTTAGGGGTTGTGCTCAACTAGAGACTAGTACTCATATTAATTCATTCCTATCATCAATTGCTGGCATTGGAACCTTCTTAAGATCCAGAATTTGGCAGTTGCTGTAGTTATCTCTTGGTGAGTAGAAGTGGTTGAAGTATTCACACATGCCTAGGTAGAAGGCTTGCATGATTCAGTTTTCTATCAATGGGAGTGGCAGTTGTGTGGAAGGTCCTGCAAATTTGAGTACTGCTCTTTTATTATTGGCTCTGTCAATACTTACTTCCAGACCTTTGATGTCAATGACTCCAATAAAGAGTTCTTTTGGTTCACTATCTTAATCTCTAGGGGTATTAAAGTCACTTTCTAATTCTTGCAGAAAATTTGCTTTACTCTCATCTTCATCCTTGGTAGTAGTGGGTGTGTCACCATGTCCTTGCCATTCTATCTCAGGGGCCTGGCTTGCTTTCCTTAATAATCCTCTTGACTTGATAGGTACTTTGTATTTCTGTTCATAGATAGAAAAGACTAGGAGTTATCTCTTAATATCCACATTAGCTCCAACTTGATGCAACTAGTCTATTCCCAAGATCAGATTATAGGAGGTTATGGGAGTTACAACAGCTTAAGATACATTGAGTCAAGTTTTCTCTACTTGAATGGAGATGTCTTGCATAAGTCCTAGGGGAGTAGATGCTAATCTATCTGCTATGATGACTCTTGCTTTGGTTTCTTCATCAATTCTCCAATCAATTCTTTCTAACATTCTTTAGATAATAATATAGACTACAGCTCTAGTGTTAACAAGAATTTAGGCATTTTCTCCATATACTTTTCTATTTATGAGTCTTATGGATTGATGTTCTTGATGCTGATTTTTATGCACTGCATAGATAGTGCTGGGCTCTTGTATATATAGTTCTTGAATAGAAAGTCTCTTGATATCTTCCTTGGCTTCCTTCAGGAATTTTTGCCTAACTTCTGGTGCATTCTTAAGGACTTGCTTAACTGTAAGACCTGCATCTTGAGTGTGGATATGTTCCCAAAAAGAGGCTACTTCATGGGGCTTGCTACTCCTTCTGTATCTAGATTCTTAAAGGCAGGGTCTCTCATTTCTGATGGGCAACTCATCAGTTGAGGATTCTACACCCATGTGTTCATCTTCCTTGAGGTCAGGTAGAGTGGTGCTTGGGGTTGTCTTGAATGGTCCTGCTTCTGTTTCAGGAGTATCTCTTCTAACTCTCTTATTCTTTTCTTATAGAGTATCTGAGGAGGAATGGCTATATCTTGAGTGCTTTCCTGTAGACACTGTTACTGGCAATGGTGGTAAGAGTGGGGTCCTTAGGGGTCTTCCTCATCCTCTGGTCTGAGCAGGTGCTATATTCTAAGTCACCTTGGAGGGATAGGCTTCATAGTATGAGGGGGGATTTTCTTGATCCCAAAGCCAGACTGTTTCTTCTTCTATTTGGTGGATTTCTTCATCCATTTAAATGAGATTGATATTTCTATCATTGGACTGGGTAGACTGTAGTCTTGGGCAGAATCTCTGAATGTGTCTCTGATTTCCATAGTTAAAGCATATTGGGATATAGGAATCTGTTACAGGTGGACCTGATGCTGTAGCTAGTGGTGTCTGAGATGAACTTCTATTATCTTATTGCTGATAGTTTGGTCTATTGTCTCAGTAATAGTCTTGCTGTCTTTCTCCTTGATTCTTTAATTGAGCAACTGCAATGGCCAGATCCTTCATCTGTTTGGTGAGGACTATTATGGGGTCCTCTTGAACTCTTGGTGGCTGCTACTGTTACTGTAGCTGTTGACTGAATTGGGCTGGAGTTGAAGATGGGAGTCTGTTCTCATAGTTGGCCAACTGAGCTCTGAGGAATATATTCTCCTGTTCTGCTATAGTTCCTTAGGTTCTTGGGGCCTCAATTCTAGCAGGTTCATGGTGATCTTGTACTTACTGGACTGATCTGTAGTCTGCTTCCCAACATCCTTGTGCTCTGGCAACTTGCTGCTCAATACTCTGATATCCTATTTTAATGACTTGTCTTCAGAGCTCTGGGTATAGATCATTGAGGAAGGTGGTTGAAGCTAGTGCCAGTTGAACTATAGGCTGCAAGTTTGTCTTATTCATTTGAGCTTGTATTTGATGGTAGAAACTCTTTGGGGTTTTATTAGCAGCTTGGCTCATATAGGTCAGAGCTTCTTGAACTTCTTGTTGGTGCTCAAGACCATTAAACTGAGCATAGAGCCATTTCTTGTAAATGATATATCTTTGTATATAGTTTGTATGTACTGCAAAATGAGCATTTTGTTCTGCTCTGTAGATTTCTCCTCCATTCTGCCTGGCTTGATTGTATCTTTGGAGGGCTAGGTCTCTCAAAAGTGACTCCACAATACTAAGCTTTCCCTCTGTATTCCATTGCTTGGTGACTGCTTGTACCTTGATTTCTCCAATAAACTCCTTGATGCCTTCATTGTCTGTACTATAGAACTTCTGTAGGTAGCTCATATCTGGCTCATCTTTGCTATTCTCACTATCTGAGTCTAGTTCAGGGATAGTATTCCTTAATGGTCCTTGTAGAGATAGGGATAGTGAAGGTGCTTGATGTACAAAGAGTGCTGGTAGAGGGCAGTGTCTTGGTGATGTAGGAAATCTGACTCTTCTGACTAAAACTGAGATAGAGGTCCTTGATGGTAGTGGGGGTTCTCTGGTAGACTGATGATAGTTATTGAATACTAGAGCACTAAGAGAGCTGGTGTTTCTTGTTTTTTGTAGATAGTGGCAAGGTATAAGTAACTAAGATACTGAGGCTTGAGTAATAGAAAGAGCTAGGGGGCTAATATAACTGATGTTGAACTTGTCTTCCCCTTGCTGTTGTGAAGCAGTGAGGTTCTGTTCACCTTGCTGGAAGTCTGTGTTGCTATCTGTATGGTGGTATAGATTGAACTTATCCCCTGAGTTGTATGAATAGTAGTCTTCCTCTCTTTCTGATGTTTCAAAGTATACTCAGTCTAGTGGTGTAGCTCTGTTGATGGCTGTAGTGATATAGTCACTCCTATCTGAGTTCTTTCTATAGATTAGAGTCTGGTATTCTTCAGGAAGATCTTCTTCTAGGTCTTGGATCTGGAGGGGTTCTGGAGGGGTTCTGGTTGTCCTCTAAGTTGTCTTCTTTCTCTTGAAGTTAAGCCATAATCTGGATCACTTCTTTCCTCTAATTTAGTTTTTTGGCTGCTATTTCTGAACAAGGTTCTGACTACTGTTCTAACAATGGTGTGTGCTTTCTTTTCTACTGAAGAGGGCTGTTGCTGGCCCTGGTCTTGTTGCTGAGTAGGTCCTTCTGATTTCTCTACTATAGATAGCTGCTGGATTCTTGAGCCAAAAGATCAAGTCTTTAAGAAAACTATTCTTAGTTGAGTCTCCAAAATGTGGCATATATTTTATATAACTATAAGCTTTAAGCATGGCTCAATGTGCCACTTGTAAAGTGTGGTCTTCGAATTATAGGTATCATTCAAGGTCTTTTTAAGTCCAGGGATCATATGATGATCATTCAAAATACATATTATCAAAAAAGTAAGTACAAGTGTTTGGGTATCAATGGCTCAATTATTCAGTAGTTGATGAGCAATAGATCAATTATACTCAAAGAACATTTCTAGTAAGTATTCTATTATCCTTGGTAGGTAGATAAGTTGATTAAACATAGCAGTTATCAGGATCCAAATACAGATAGTAATCATCAATCATAGGGCAGCAGTAGTTAATCAATATATATAGGAACTTAAGTAGTTCATAATAGTGAATGAAAATTATTCATATTGACAGCTCAGTCACTCATATCATACATTTGATTATCTTAAGGATGAGTTGGTAGTTCCTTTTGAGTGCACTACTTGAATGCATAGCAATTAACTGACTAACTATATCTTGGATACTTGGGGTCTATGGCAGTGATTTCCTTAACTTGGCAGTGATTTCTTAATAGCAAGAGAAATTCTTTAATTCAAACTTCTGAACCTTGATGCTCTAGTTATTTTGTTCTCTGAATTATCCAGTCTCTTGAAGACAGTGTGTTTTCTTTTTAAAACTATCTAACTAAGGTTTATTCACTGCAGTTTGAGGGAGTATTTATACAGAGTTGTGCACAGATTTTGCTAAATATATGGCTAAGTAATTGATAATTCCCTACTCTTGAATTAGCACAGATTTGGAAGTCAAGTGACTAATTAGTAGAATAAGGCTAATTTTTTGTTTGTGATGAATTTAGCTAGTTAAAGTATAGTTACTATTTGTGTAACTAACTAACTAGATCAAATTTGGCTAATAGAACTATCACTGTTTAACCTGAAGTTCAGTGTGACTGGAATTATGTCATTTGAGTATCTGCATGTCTTTCCAAGAGATTGTTGAAGTCTTCTTCTCACAAAATAAATGGATTGCTACTATTTTCTAAGTCTTGGTCTTGAGAAGTGATGTCAGTAGTGATGATATCACTGCTGATGATGTTATCATTAGTGAAAGGTATAGAGTACTCTTGCTGCTCATCTTGTAGTCTCCAATCTATAAGATTTTCTTTCATAAAATAGGAGATACATATCTGTGGGGTTCTGGGGGGCACAGATTCTCAGAGAGGGGCCTTGAAACAGAGCAATCAAACTATGAATAAACTGGTCTGGATTGTTTTCTAGTAGGGGGTTCCAAAGATCTTACACTTCTTCACTCTTAACCAGAATGGTAGATTGGGCTTCTTCTGCTACCATTTCTTCTAGGTGGTCTACTCAGTAGCTTGATAGCTCTTGAATATTAGAGGTCTTGACATACTGTAGGTTTGGAATAGCCCAAGGAGTATATCTGAAGATTTGGTGAACTCTTCTGGCCAATTACTACTTATGTTTATCCATGTATATATATGGCATCTGTAATTTCTTAGTGGCTGACTTCTGAGAATTCTTAGCAGAGGTGATGTCCCATCTCATACTCTTACCACATAAAGAGGCATTCTGTGGCCATTGAGATTCTTGTTTCCATTTCATGGTGGTTTAGGATATAGTGGTAGGGGTCTCTTGTGTAGAGGTTCAGGCTGGGAATCCTTCTGGTGCACATCCTCATAGCTCTTCTGATGTCATTGAACATCTGTTCTTGAACAGATAGCCCAGGGTGGCTCCTTAACCTTGCTATTTGGTAGGTGATGGCAGGCATTTTGTTTGTAGTAAGTCTTCTTAATTATGGATACTGTTGTATCTCTTCTTGATGCTCCTTTTTATATCTTGAAGATCTTCTCCTTTGGTTCAGAGTAGGGTTACTTGTTTGTGAGTAGTATACTACTCAGGTCATTATGAGTTATTATGAGTTTAGATGAAGATCATCTTATAATTAAGATGAGTCATGGTTGAGTCATGACTTGTGGCTGGTGGCTTGCAAAGTTTCAGCAGCCTCCAGATTCTGATGTCACCAGATTTAGAAGCATTGTCACAATGTATATCTAATATCTATATATTTAAGGAACCCCCCCCCCCAATGCCATGAGCATCCCGCAAGGTTATCCCTAATGATCGGCAGTGGCCTAGGAACTACATCTATCCAACTTCGCACACATAGAATATTTTGCCAAAATACAAACACGATCTGATATCAGACATCACCCTTACTCGAGACACACACCGTGCCGGAGCAGAGTGGATTGGAGCAAAAGCGAGTTGACATATGGTGAACGTATCGCCAGAAAGCGGTGGTTCGATGCTCTGGTGAAGTAAAGAAAGATTAAAAAA
>RQIL01002421.1:0-13379 GCA_003951145.1 Jimgerdemannia lactiflua
AAAAAAAAAAAAAAGACTCTTCTCAGCTATTTTATATTTACCTTTTGAATTATAAATCTGTGCATTTACAACTGCTCTCTAAGATATATCTAGTGCTCCCAATGAATTGAATTGAATTGAATTGGACCTAAATTTGATTTGATTTGAAAACTTTGAATTGAATTGAGACCCAATTCAATTTGAATCAATTTGAATTGAGGTCCAATTTGAATTAAGGTCCATTCGAACTCTATTTTTAGAAATCGAATACTCGACGAATACACATCCAAATTCAATAATATTTAGCTTGTTAGATTCCTCTTATATAGAGGAATCTAACAAGCTAAAGATCATTAAATTTGGATATGTATTCGTCAAGTTATTATATTTCTAAAAATAGGTTTTGAATCAGACCTCAATTCAATTCGAATTTGATTCGAATTTGATTCGATTCGAACTCAATTCGAATTGAAAAATCCCCAATTTGATTCAATTCAAATGACTCTCAATTTGATTTAATTCATTTGGGAGCACTAGATATCTTATCAAGATATGAAAATTGCAAGCGAGAGACTATACATTTTGGGCAGGCTTGATTCATATGGATCAGGCAGATCAAACATACCTCTGGATAATCGACTATGAAGGACATAACTACTGGATAGCAATCACAAAGTTTGCTATCTGGTCTACATATAATAATATCACTACAAAATATGTTTATGATTAGCTATCAAATAATAAAATTTTTATCTAAACAATTTTGTAATTATAAATATTATCTTTTTTCTACTGCAGATAGTCTACAAAGTATCCATGATATACATTTATGATATAGAACTGCTTTTGCTTTATGGAAGGAGTCTTTTTTAGTCTCCTTATGAGTCCTTTCCATAATTGGAAAATATGTAATTACTGAAAATGTATTTCATGAGTATGTTCACCAAATATATTTAGGGAGATTGCTAATAGAAATGTATAGCAAATACATTTTGGTTTGTCCAAGCAGATCACAATATATTTGGTCAATCTCAAGTAATATTGAGATTACTGTTGCACTAAGTGGGAGTTTCTCCTATAGTTTGGAAAAAGAATTATAGTCTGTGAATAGTAAGTATACTGACTGATCACCTGCAAACTTAAAATTAATATTATTTTACTTGTGTTTATCATCAAAAATCACTCCAATGTATCTCAGAGTACTTTTGTATACCATCTGCCATATAGTATTTCTCCACTTTAAATTTCATATTATTCTTGAAAAAAGCATTTAATATCAGCTTATGCAGAATAGCAAGTGGATCTCAATAGAATAGCACATATTCACCAGTCAAAGTTTCAGACATATGAGTGATGTTAAAAACTTATGATTGAAGGGCTAATTTAAAAAAGAGAATTACTGAATATTCATTAATTAACAGAAATATCAACTGTTTAATTATGTACCACTCTATTTTCAGCTGCTATATTTAAAAGTTTTATCATCTCTCTTGAGTTCATGAACTAGAGGGACCTATTCACCATTGAAATTCTTTCATCTGCAAATATATTAAGAAGTTCATCTGCAATCTTTCGAGATATATTTCTACTTCAAAACAATATTTATGAGCCAAATTTCTCCATAATTCTTCCAAGAATATAAAGAATTGTTCACATCAGTTGTAGGTACTCATTCAAGTTTAGAAATAAATTTATTGTACTATATAAGTGCTTCCTTGTTATTGATAATCTGACCACCAGTTGGTTTATGGATAATATAATCTTTGCTGAACTCTAATATAGTAGATGGGCTTCTCTGATCTTGAATTGAATTGTCATTCTCCCTGAACAATTATCTTTCCTCTTAAATTGAATTGTCATTTTTACTAAACAATAGACTTTCCTATTCTTGAATTGAAAATAGGCCATCACTGCTAATATTATCTTAAATTATATATTGTAATGTAGGGAGCATGGACCTTGGTAAATTGGATGGATTTTGTGTAGAGAGGAAAGAGTATAATAAAGAACTGAACTGACTGAGCTTTATTCACTATAAAATACTGGGTTATTTATACAGATTTGTGTGCTAATTCTACTACTAAATATGTGGCTAAGTATCAAGTCTTTTTCATGTGAAGTTCCCAGATAGAATTCTTCTGTATCTCATGTAAAATTCTATCTGAAATTCATGAAAGTAACAAGAGTTTCACTGATAATGTTTTAGATGTAGTGTCCGCAGTAAAGGTAATTTCTACACTATACTAAATCAGATTCAAGTACTATGATCAAATGTCTTCCCCTGATTCTTGTTTCTATTTCATACTATACGTCACATCTTCCCCCTGAATAGGTTATTTTTGACACAAAAATACCTATTCAAATTCCTATATTGCAATGTCTATATGTTTGTTCCCCCTATATGGACATATTTATGATATTGTATCCAAGTGGTTGTCAGAATATTTTTCTTAATTCGGGAGTGATGGCATCGAAAATCGGGTAGCGGCGGCGTCTTCAAAGGTCGGGTGGCAAAAGTTGGGTGATGGCTCTTCTCTCGGGCGGTGCATATATGACGTCTTTTAATTCTTCGTGGTGGTCCATTCTATTCGTATGTCGTCAAAAGTTGGGTGGGTGACAGCATCTTCAAAGGTCAGAGTGATGGCATCTTCTCTCAGGCAGTTCGTATACGACGTCTTTTTAATTCTCCAGGGCACTCCATTCATAGGTCGGGAGGGTGGTTTGTTTACGATGGGCGACATTCATATGTCGTCAAAAGTCGGATGACGGCATTCTCAAAGGTCAGGTGATGGCATCTTCAAAGGTCAGGTGATGGCATCTTCAAAGGTCGGGTGACATTCTTCAAAGGTCGGGCGACATTCTTCACTCAGGCGATGGTTCATATACAATATCTTTTTATTCTCCAGGGTGGGTCCATTCGCATGTTGGGAGGCGTTCGTATATCGTCAAAAGTTGGACGATGGCATTCTCAAAAGTCAGGTGGGTGACAGCTCGTCTTCAAAGGTCGGGCGATGGCGTCTTCTCTTGGGCGGTTCATATATGACGTCTTTTTAATTCTCCGGGGCGGGTCCATTCATATGTATGTCATGAGGGTGGTCCATTCATATGTTGTTAGAAGTCGGACAACGGCTTCTTCACTAGGGCATTTGATGGCGTCTTTAAAGGTCGGGCGACGGTGTCTTCATATATCATTTTTAACAAGCGATGATATTCTTCAAATAATTAACTCGGATGACATCCTTTTAATTCTTCAGGGCAGTCCATTCGTATGTTATCAAAAGTTGAACGACGTTCTTCAAAAGTCGGGCAGGCGATGGCATCTTCTCTCAGGCGGTTTGTATATGACGAGTGGTGTTTGTATATTGGGAGGGTGGTCTGTTTAACAGGTGACGTTCATATGTCGTCAAAAGTCGGACGACGGCATTCTTCAAATAATTAACTCAGACGATAGCAGTTGTATCTTTTTTTTCATTTCCATGACGGTCCTTCGCATGGCGGCATTTTCGGCAATTAATTCTTGTAACGTTGTTGTCCCCTCAAACTAAGGAGTGATCCGGCTATTAATTCAACGATGTGGTCCTTTGCAGAGTATCTATTGTTCAATACCGACGACAGTTCACAGAAACGAGGCTGACAACCGGAATAACCAATTAATGCAGATGGCGGCATTCTTCAAATAATTAACTCGGGTGATGATGGTTTGTATCTTTTCTCCATGATGGTCCTTCGCATGGTAGGCATTCAGCGTTTTCGGTGATTAATTCTTGTAACGTTGTCCCTCGAACTAAGGAGCGACCCAGTCAATGATGTGTCCTTCCAGAGCATTAATTCTACCGACGGTTTACATAAACGAGGCTGACAACCAGAACAACCAATTAATAGCAGATGGTGCAGATGCAGACAAACAATGTCTTCAAAATCGGGTGATGGCATTCTTCACTTGGGTGACGGTTCGTATACAACATATCTTCAATTCTCATTTGTATGTTGTCAAAAGTCAGACGACAGCATCTTCAAATAATTAACTCAGACAACATCTTTTAATTCTTCAGGGTGGTCCGTACAGTGGTCCATTCAGTATGGTGGTTTGGGTTTTTGGCGATTAATTCTTATAACATTGTCCCTCGAACTAAGGAGCGACCCGGTCAACGATGTGTCCTTCCAGAGCGTTAATTCTACCAATGGTTCACATAAACAAGGCTGACAACTGGAACAACCAATTAACAGCAGATGGCGCAGACAAGCACCATGCGTGACATGACATCTGTACGGCGGTGGCGGTGGCGGTTGTTCGTTTTTCAGCTTAAAAGTGAGGGATTCATCTTGAATCACCAGCCAATGAGCACCAAGTTGTAATGTAGGAAGCGCGGACCTTGGTAAATTGGATAGATTTTGTGTAGAGAGGAAAGAGTATAATAAAGAACTGAACTAACTGAGCTTTATTCACTATAAAATACTGGGTTATTTATACAGATTTGTGCGCTAATTCTGCTACTAAATATGCGGCTAAGTATCAAGTCTTTTTCATGTGAAGTTCCCAGGTAGAATTCTTCTGTATCTCATGTGAAATCCTATCTGAAATTCGTGAAAGTAACAAGAGTTTCACTGATAATGTTTTAGATACAGTGTCTACAGTAAAGGTAATTTCTACACTATACTAAATCAGATTCAAGTACTATGATCAAATGTCTTCCCCTGATTCTTGTTTCTATTTCATACTATATGTCACAATGTATATGCTTAGTATGATTATCTGAAATCTTCTAAGTTCATTTATTTGGATTACTCAAACTTGAAATATGTGTGGAATTCATAGTTAACTCATGAACTATGAATGAATTTATAGACAATAGTAGTGCAATGTTAAAGTCACTAAAATCTTAATGAACTGGAAATTCAAGGATGGACTTGTCATTCTAATATCATATAAGTACATCATGCATCTTATAGATATGTTGAGTCGATCCCAAGGCAGATTTGCACTTTAGATTATAATATGAGCAAGAAAGCTTCATATTGATATTAGGTTTGAAGTAGAAGGACAATATAAATTTTAACAGTAAGTTCACAAATATGAAACATGCTAGCCTAAAATGGAATTCTTTAAATTCTTTATCTGATTGGCTTTCTTCAATATGCTTGCTTGGTGCACTTATACTTGTTTAACATACTTGTACTTTATTATATTAACCAAACTCATTATATTATCATATTAACTAAAATATAAGTAAGCAAGCTTTATATTTACTTATTAGACTTTTTAATATCTGTATATATAATATGTATGTCCATTATGAACATTGTAGATATAAAAAAAGATCTTTACCTAGAAGAATCATATCTTTTCTAACTTCTCACTACTATAATCTCTTTATGCCTAAAGATAACAGATCATATCTTAAGATAAACAAAATATACCCCAGTATAAACAATAAGTACCAAACTATGAACAATATATACTAAGCTATAAATAAATCACCTTGGTTCCATGAAATCAAAAAGCAGCAGACTACAGACAGACCACACTAGACCATGAAGGTGTGTGAAACCAAACAGACCATAGATAGGCTGCACTAGACCACAAAGGTATATAAAACCAAGCAGACCACATTGTGTCTGGACAAGGTCAATACTAGTAAGTTTGTGGCTTCCAACTTCAATAAAAGAGTAGCCAAATGGCAAAAGACTGTATAAAATCAAGGTGAAGATAAAGTTGGTGAACAAGGTGGAGGTAGTGAACAAGGTAGGGATGATGAATAACCCAAGCTTATAATTTTGAATGATGAGGTGTTTTCATATAGTTTAGGTGATGAGGTGCTTTTAGACAAAGAGGACAAAGAGGTGCTTCTAGATGATGAGGTACTTTAGGATGATGATATAAAGGCTCATTTGGTCAGATATGTAGGACAGATGGTTAAGCAAGGCAGAAAAAGAAATGGATAAGTTGTTTTTGGAAATGAGTTTGTAAATTATAATTTGTATATTAAGCTTATTCATAAATGTGAATTGAATTTTCTTATCATAATTTAGCAAATCCATGGGCATCAGCAACCTTTACTAGAAATACAAGATTAAAGAAGTGATCTGGAAGCTTGCAGTAGACATGCTTCTTCATTATATTTTTCTTAAAGATCTTTTCCCAAAGTGTAATAGTAATTTGAAAACAGATATTATCATTAAAATTTTAGAGGACATAAACTTAAAGGCCAAAGACAGTAATGATTCAATTTATGCTATAGTGAGTGTTTCATTCACATTCTGTTCATATATCTATTTGGTAGTTCATAAACTCAATCATTTTCATTTTTATTAAAAAAATAGCTACACCATTATATTATGGTCTACCGTTTCCACATTTGTGAAGTCTTTGACAAAAAGTTCAATCAAATCTTCTCTGACATAGAACAGCCAAGATCTATAGCTCCAAAAGATCTTCCTTGTACTCACCAATAAGTGATATAACATTTGCAAGTTCAGAATAATTTCATTTATCTGAAGAATAACAAAGGTGAGCTCAGCAAGCCATTCTATAGCAACTATATAAAGCAACTGCTCTATTTTATATTCTTCAAACAGAAACCTCAGTTCATGAATATGTTTCAAAAAGATGAACATATTAACCATCATACAGTTGCTGTTATTTGCATATTTGTGAGTATATTTTCAAGTTTATGAATTTATATTTACTAGTATATACTTATTTGACATATACTTATCTCTTTATTTAATTACAGCTAGATTATATTACCTAGCCTGACACCTTATCAAGAACTTTCAATGAAAGAGAGCATAAGAAAATATATATGAAATGACTCAGGATGATCAATAAGGTTTGTGACCATATTGATCTACTTGAGATTGAAAAAACTGTTCATGACCTGGGCAAAGATATTGACTCAGATGAAGATGATGAGATGATTGACATCTCCGATATTCCTCTTTTATTGAACAAGAATGATCTGATCCAAGAGAGAGACAAGCAAAATATAGAGAAAGATATATAGTAAGAGGAACTGTTTGCAAAAGAAGAAAGTGTTTATGGAAGGAAAGTATCTGCAGAGAGAAATGTTTGTAGGAGTATTTGTAAACAAAAAAAGAAATAAAATGGGGGTTTTTTTTTTGGAAATTCTATCTTATATTCACTTATTGTTTGCAAGCTGTTCATATCCATAGATATAAGTTTATACTCACATTAAAGAGTTTGCATCCATGAAATATCAGTTCATGTTCATATTAAAGAGTTCATATCTGTCATTAATGAAAATGTTCATGTCCATAGCAAATGTTTGAATCCATATATATATTCTTGTCTGCAAAATATGTTCAAGTTTATGACATACTATTGCAAACATACACTAGAATTCATGGATCTCTGATGAACACACTTAGAACTGAATAATTTTTTTGTAATGTATATGCATCAGTTATTATTAAGATTTGAAATTTCAGTAGAGAATTTTTTGAGCTTAGAATATTGAGAAATAAACTAAATAACTCCAGTATAAGCAGATTTACTATATATATCAAATAAACTCTTGATAAGATTAAAATTAGATTGACTAAATATTCCCAGATGCCTTTTTTCACTTGATAAAGTATATTAGGCATAAATATTTATAAAAGGTCCGGGTGACGTTTGATGTCACGCACGCGGGTCAGATTAAAAGGTATTGTGATCAAGCAGCGAAGTTTTTATTCGAAAGTTTCAAAAGATCCACGTAGAGGATACTTGTAATTATGTTCTCAAATTTCTTTGCATGCTGGATGGCAGCTACAATAGTGCCTTGGACAATAGCAGTGTTAAATTTTGTTGCGAAGACAAATAACGCATCCAATAACAATGAAACTCGGAATTGGTAAAAAAACAATATTTGCTGCTGATTGCCGAGGATGGCTTCGTAACTGTTGTTCACAAGCAGATAGGCTGTTTGGTATTTCTTTACGATACTCGGTCATGGTGCCGATTACACTTGTGAGGGCTTCGCCGATGACATGCCTTGATTGGTTTCGAGTTCTTCATTTCGTGCCTCGAGTTCTTCATTGTGTGCTTAGAGTTCTTCATTGTGGCTTTGAGTTCTTCGAGCTCTTCGTTCCGTGCTTCGAGTTCTTGATTCCATACTTCGAGTTCTTGATTCCATGCTTCGAGTTCTTGGTTCCATGCTTCGAGCTCTTGGTTCTGTGTTTCAAGGACTTTGTTTCAGGCTTTTAGATGGCATATTCTCTAAATTTTATTCGGCTGTGGCACAAAACTAAATCTCACCCCTGGTATTGTTTATCTGTGTGCCAAACCTGATCTCAGTCCCAACAAACAATCCTATTTCCGTGTACTACATACAAATTCTGACGACTCCTGCAAGAAGACCAAATCCTGTAAATCCTGTGGCTTTGGGTTCACATTACCATGCAAATAGCCATAAACAAAACTGATGTCATCACATATATATCTATTATAAAATAGGCTATTTGACTTGTGTCGCAGACACAACATTGCTTAGGTACACAAACGAATCTGAATGTGGGCATCTGAACTCAGCAACAAAGCCCTTTGTATGCATTCGCCAGCCGGGCTCAACATCCGCTGAGGGCACTTTCTCCCATTGAATCTCTTTTACCAAGGCTATCACGCTCACCAAGTGTACGGGCCTTTTGTGTTTGGGGTAGTCACTGTATAATTTACTCACGGACTTTATATCTGTTTGTTATTCATCCTTGGGAATTTAAAAATAACCAGTTTCGTGTCACCTGCTGTCATAAAAATAAATAAAAAGTTCAGGCAATGAGACATTATACCAGTTATTATATAAGCTTGTGGACATGCCTCCTTCAAAGCCCCTCTGACTTAGCTTGGCTCAAACGCACCACCCACCAGCTCTCGGCGTTGCTGTTCGTTGTGTGGCCTACTTCCATACGTGCGGTAAAAACTGCTCTCATGCCTTGACACTCCCGTCCTAGTTCCCAGGGCTTCCTCGCCGATATCATGTGTCGATTAGTACTGGGGGCAATCCTCGGGAAGCTCTACCATGAGCCGTCTTCAAGAGGCCCGAGTGGGGCAAGTACGGTTACTTAGGCTGTCGCTGCGTGAAGCGCGCATGGTGAAAATTAGGCTGAGAATTCTCCGTTCCCAGTACCTTTCTTTTGCACTGTCGCGCTCGCAGTTGTCATTGCCTCGGCATCATATCCGTCCGACCGCATCTCGTTCAAATTAAGTATGCATGAATTCTTTCTAGTCGTTTGTTTGTTGTACCGCCCTCAATCGTCGATGCTAATGCCACTCGGCCTTCCCCCTTCGGGGAGGCCGTTCTTGGTGGCTTTGTGCCCCTCCCAGGGCGAGGAAACCAACTGCGAGTCCCCTTGAGCAAGGACGAAAACGGTCGAAGCTTACCTGGTCAATCAAGTAAAATCCTTCCTGAATGCTTTGTCTGCCGTGTTTGCTTAACATTTGCAAAGAGGCGACATGTATTTGGTTTTAAATCGTGACATTTTCACTGAGATATTGAGATTAGTGTAGAAACTCAGCTGGCTGCGCAATTATATGAAGACGATCGTGAAGGGTGTGGTGATGGGGTATCACGAGTAGGTGTCTTCGATCAGCATGAAATGTTGTCATTGTCGTTGGAAGCCTCCAGGAGAAACAGTCCAAATGTAGCAAATGTAGGGCGGCGATTATGTATTCTATGTAAAATGACAACAATTGTCTGCAGAACTATTATCTGCAGAATAATGATGAGTATCCAAAGAACGACCATTATCTTCGGAACGATGGCAATTATTTGCAGAACGATGTTAATTGCAGACGAATATCTACTAACGAACCGGACGGCCAAACTAATAAGGAAGTCATGTGATGTATATCGTTTTCAGTAAGGTTAGCCATCAACCACCCCACAAAATGATGTTATAATCGCTGCCTATCTCATCCTTGGCGATAAAATCCTTAATGGCAAGACCTCGAAATAGAGCTAGAATTCATTGCACTCCAACAAGAAAACGCCCATCGAAATGAATATACTCGAAGCACGAATCGAAGAACTCGAAGCGCGAAACGAAGAAGTCGAATCTAAGTTGAGACCAACAAAAGCATGTCTTAAAGAAATAATCGTAGGTGTAATTGGTACGATTAGTGAGAAAAAATTTAACTGCTTGTGAAGAGTGTGCTGTATTCAAAGCTTGAAGCCGTGGCCAACACTGAGTTTTGGTGTATTGCATGGAATAACTGGGGAAAATACAGGCGTCCGAACATGGGGGAGAGCGGGCTAAATGGACCAAAAAAACTGCTTGTTCCAGACAAGATGCAGCATGAAATCGATTTGTTGGTCAGAGATCTCTTCTTTGCCATTATCATTCTCCTCTGATAACAGTAGCACCCCTCAATTAGGGTGTCTTTGTTTTCACCACCAATACACTTCCCAAGCGGGAATAGCTGTATTCCCAGCGAATTGTGCGCCCAAGCAATATCAAGGACGATGGCACCCCAGGAATTTCGAATACCCCGCGACCGCCCGATAAATAGTCAACCCTGTCCCCACCCATAACTCCCTCCCCGCCCCACACGCGACTGCTGATGACATTAATGTCCACCCTATTCTTTTCGGTTCCTCCTATATGTGTTCACCATGCACGCCAGACCTCGTCACGCGCCCGTGCATGCCAAGCCAACCGAATTGTCGCATCCAATTCTTCATCAGAATGCCTATATAAGCGTCAATCCGGATACGACATTGATGCTAGATGAGGCGGACTTGCTTGTAGTACTAGTCATGGACTAGGTAAAGGAGGACATTAAACTTCGGGATAATGAAAAGGAGAGCGTTGGTCGGGAGCTGTGGGAGATAGATAGGACAAAGGGGGTGTTAATATGGTTTTGCGAAGGTGCAACACGCCGGGCCGATTCCATCCACCTCTACCCACTTGCTATATTTTCTTTTCTGTTCCACTCCATTAACTCCCAAATAATAATGAACGGTTTGCCTACCCTCGCAACCCTTTATCCATGGTTCGCCATTTGCAAGCGAAAGTTGAGTGGCGAGGCTGCCACTACATGAGGCAGAATGCATGAGAGTTCAGGAATTTAAATTCACATACTCTCCCCAGCCCACCCCTTCCTGCCCCTTTCTCGGTCTGTCAAAAAATAGGAAGAACATGTCTCCATCCCCGCTTCCTCGGAACAGAGTCTCCATCCCCGCTTCCTCGGAACAGAGGTTGATCTGCTCAATGGTGCGTATGACGCGCGTTGTCAAATGACCCTACGAGTAAGGTGGTTCAGGATGAAGGCGAACGCCCACTCCAAAGCTGTAGTGCTGGACTCGAAGGACTCGGTATTTGGGGTTCTCATTGAGGACAGCAGGTTCTCGATGAAATGACAGGTTCGGTAACAGGGAGGCTGAGCCGTACATGTGACGATTCACATGGCCAGCTCGAAACATCCCAAGGTTTCGTAAGCGGCCCTAATTCGGGGTGTCCCGATCTCCACTCAATATCCCTGTTACGATTTTGGATTCATTATTACACAACTTAAAACTGGACATCTCATTTTCAATCATCGTCTGACCACACCTCACGCCTGAAGACCAGGCTCGCTTGATTGCAATACCTTGACCCACAAAATCCTCCAAGTCACCCAAGCCGAGCTTGATGTACCCTACCAGGTTCATTACGCCCTCTTCTTAGCACTTCACTCTCTCTCCTCTTCGAGCTCGCAAAGTTACCCAAAGTATGTCGTGACCTTGAACACACCTATAGTTTTGTTGGTCTGTGTTAGCTGGTAATCTTTTACTTATGACTTTGCTCGTCGATTTCTTTACTTAATCTCCAACTCCAAGGTCCACTACCGTCCTCTCCGTTGCCTTGCTTGTTTATCCCTTTGCAATTTGTCTCATTGCTCATATAGTTATCTATGACTTGCCTCCGTGAAGCTTCCACCAACGCGATCGCCACTCGCGGATACTATTGCATCCGTTGCAAAGGAAAACGCTATAGCTTTCATATAGAGCAGAAGGCCGATCGAAGCTTCGCGGGCATACGACTTCTTGCCGAACTTTGGACTCAAAATTTCGATGTTTGGCGTAATCTGCTCGAGTCATCGATCCAGATAACCCTCCGCCAATAACACCTGAAATCATCAAGAAAATCAAATCGATCAAACTCGCAAACACAGAGAGACATTACATTGACAAGTGGCGTTATCTACTTGCGCAAGAATGGCACAACGACAACATTACAATATCCGATGTTCTTTCCTTTGGCTATATTCTTTACGACTGAAAAATAGACCCAGAATTCGAAAGTTGGATGATGGATATATATTGTCGATTTCGATATAGGCATCTTCAAGGTTAAGTCGTTCGGGTGGGGCCATCCTTGCATAAACGAAGTCAAGATAGGAGAATTTCCTCTCTACATGTGCAATGTCCATCTTCCACCCTTGTGCTATCACTGCCAACATTCCACTCCTGCGGCCGGCAAAGTCATTTACGAAGAGATGTTCGACATGGTCGTTGCCATGCGGATTATCCTGTAATGCCGATTCTTTGAAATCTGGCTCGATATATCAAAGCGGTATGGTGAATGCTGCGGGCTTCAACATTATGATGCCGTACATGACTGAATCATCAAAATACAATCACAAGAAATGCCATTATATTCCACAGTAATTGGCTGCAAAACAAAGGAATGAAATACACCTTTTGAGGAGGGTATCGGAGATTCTGTCGTGGACATGCGGATGCGGTGGAGAATTGGCAACATTTTGTTTCCGTTTCGGAGGGTTGGGTGGGGGCCCTGTTGGCGGAAGACCATTAATGGAAGAGGAGGACAAGGTGACGTGGTGTTACTGTGTAGTAGTAGTAGTTCCAAAAATATGTGTAGTTAGTATCTAGCTTTTGCTATATTGTCCATTTCTCTGCTATAGGATTTACATACGTACGTTTGTAGCTTCCATACCACTTGTATTGCAACTGACTGACTGGCGTCGGTCGGGTCAAAGATGGATGTTATGGTTATACCCTCATCCGATTCCTCACCTACGATATATAATTCCGCAATTTTATTATTACTGTATTTGTCTAATTAATCTGTACTTTGTGCAATGTGCACGAAAAATGTGCATAGAGCTCCGAACGGGACTCGAAACAACATTTGATTTACATGTTCGAGATTGTACACATAAGGAAGATTACCATCACAATAGATCTCACCTGCTGACAAAGGTGCCCCACATAATTGACAAAAGAGTTTCAAAGAGATTATGCCGATTTTAATCCTGCACATATTTTAACTATGCAAGCACTGTACCCACGTCCTAATCCCAGCGGGTAACCCAATAAGTTGTGTACGGAAAAGGGCGAACCACAGCTGTAACTTTTTTTTTTTTTTTTTTTTTTTTTTTTTTTTTTTTTTTTTTT
>RQIL01002432.1:0-13374 GCA_003951145.1 Jimgerdemannia lactiflua
GTATACTCTATTTCAACTCCAATTATTGGTGAATTTAAATCCATTTTAATATATAAAAGAACTTCTATCTATACTTTTTATGAGATTGGAGCAATAAACTATAAGCTTTTATTAGATATATTCATATATAGTACTATCTAAAACTATTAAATAAGATATATAACTCTGAAATTAGTTATATGCTGAGAATTAAATAAGAATAACAAAAGAAGCAAATAAATAAAATATCTTATCTGGTGGATCTATATATGTAGAAATATATTATGATATATAAGTGAGTCTATAAGAATAGTTATAAGACTAGAGTTTTTATAAGCTATTTATTGATTGATATTATATTAACTATATAGATGATTTGATGAGTTTGTTATATAGATCTATATATTAATTGGCTATCAGTAATATATAATGTGATATACATAATTGACAATGCAGAGTACAAGTAATTGCTAAGATCAGATAACATATAGTATGACAATCAAGTGAACAATCTAATGCATCAAGTGACCACCCCAAAAGGAGCAAGAATAATCCAAGCCAAAATGAAAGAACACATTACTTAAAGGAGACCCAGCCCCAGCCTCAGAATCAGTACGAAAGAACAAAAAACTTCTCCACAATATCTCCTACTCACTGTTCCAATTAGACCTCCTGCTGCTCTACTCCTTTACCTAGCCTAAAGACCCTGGTCTTTGAAGCTATCAAGAAGGCTATTTAGCACTCCAATATTTCTGAACATCTAAACTTCTATACCAAGGATCTTGGGTACTTTATCAACTACTGGTACATAATGACCTAATAGCTCAAAGATACCACCAAATTAATGACCCTCTGGTATGACTATGAGAAGATGACCGGGAAGACCTCATTACTGAATTGTTAACTACCAGCCAGCTGTTCAAAAGAGCCCTCCAAGTCCACCAGATATTCCACCATATTCTCTAAGCTATAGTACATTTGTGAGGAGTAACCAGTAGAAGCCTCACCTGCCTGACAGTTGAAGAAGCCAACTGGGTAAAAGCTGAAATAGCCAACTATATTAGAAGTAACTGCATCACTGTGGGAAGCCAACAAACTGAACCCACTTTGCCAGGTTTCCACACTACTCCCCTCCAAGATATCCATCAAGATCACCTCATGAGCCTTATGGAGATATTTGAAGGACTGCCCATTACTGTTGAAGCACCTGCTGGAGCTATCCAAATGACCCACCATCCTGTCAGCCTTAATCCACACTATATCATTTAGGAGCCAAATCAAGAGGATGCTCAAGAAGTCTCTATCTTTGAAGAGGAGGTTCAAGAACTCCAATACCCCACTCCGGAAGCAGCCCCCTCTGATACTGAAACCAATGAATTCTCAGAAGAAGAAGAAGAAGAGCAACTACATTCAGGCTATTCAAGAATTGGAGAATGTCATTGAAGATGTTTGGCCACTATTCTACCCCCTCACCTCTTGGCTGGCACTCCCCCCTTTTGAGGAATGGAAAGATGAAGTCATACAAGATGATTTGTTTGCCACTGATGAGGGATACTATATCATTTAAAGCTGACAAATGTTCTTATACCAAATTCATCAGCAACTCTAACCCCATATCATTAGTAAATATCTATTGCATCATATGAGCCAATGGCACATCCATATTTAGTAAACATCTGTCGTATCATGCAAGCCAATGGTGCATCCATATTCAGTATTACATCTGTATCCTTATCCAGCAGCAAACATTTGTCACAGCCTGCAAGCCAATAGCTTAGCCATGTAATGTACTGCACTATAGTTAGCAATCAGATAGCAACTATATGTTCAATACGAGCAATCTAGCAACCACAATGTATATAAAATAGCCCTGAAGAATGAGTGAATAAACCTCAGTCAGTTTTAGTTTGAAGTAAAAAGAAGTTTTATAGAGAAACTACTGCCTCCAAGAAAACTGGAATTCTGAGAACAAGATAATAACCTGGAGCAATCAAAGCTCAGAAGTTTGAGTTAAAGAATTACTCTTGCCACATTCAAGACTGCCACCAGAAAAATCGCTAGGAAAACCGTCAAGTTACTTTTGCTACTGCTAAGAAAATCAACTGCCAAGTTAAAAGGAATGACTGCCATTATGATATAGAAACTGCCAGAAAAATCACCAGAAACCAACCGACCCATTCAGTTCAAGTAAAGCTGCTGCCAAGTTAAAAGAATGACTACCATTCAAGTCAAGGCACTGAGTCCACCATCCACCACCAGGAAACTATTACTAAGATTTCATGCATTCGACCCAGCCATGCATTTGGACCAACTGCCCATTTGAACTGCCATTCAGACCACATATTCCAGATTCAAGAACAAGACCCGAGACCCAGTCAAGAAACCCAAGAATACTCACTGCATAAGAACACTAGACCAATATCCACTAGCATAGTTGCCATTTACTCAAAGTTAACAAGTCAGATGGATGAGCAAGCCATTGACCTCTATTTTCTTTACCCATACTGCACCATAAACCACCAAGAGTTATTGACCATTATACATATTGATAATCAACCTACATATTGAGCCAATATCTGTCAATCACTAAACAACTGAGCTACTGTACGAATCGAACAAATTGATCATATGACTATTCACTTGGAGACCCCTTTTATTTTGACATATATATTGCATGCTTCATTAAGTGGCACATTGAGCTATGCTTGAAGTATATAGTTATACAAATTATATGCCACATTTTGGGGGCTCAACTGGGAATAGTTTTTTTAAAGACTTAACCTTTTGGCTCAAGAACCCAGCAGCTATTTACATTAAAGACTCCAGAAGAACCTAGCCAGCAACAAGTGCAGAGACAGCTCTCTTCAGCAGAAAAGAAGACCCATATCATTGTCAGGACAGCAGTCAGAACCTTGCTCAAGAATAGCAGCCAGAAAACCAAATCTGAGGATAGAAGTGACCCAGACTATGGCTTGACCTCAAGGGAGAGAAGACAACTCAGAGGACAACCAGAACCCCTTCAGCCTCAAGACCTAGAAGAAGACCTTCCTGAAGAGTATTAGACCCGAATTTATAGGAAGAACTCTGACCAGAGTGACTACATTACCACAGCTGTCTATTGAGCCACCCCTCTAGACTGAGTATATTTTGAAACATCTGAAGGAGAAGAGGATTACCACCCACACAACTCAGAAGATGAGTATGATCCATACTACTATACAGACAGCTATCCAGACTTCCAGCAAGATGAATAGGACCCCACTACTTCACAGCTGCAAGGGGCAGACAAGTTCAACACCAGTTATATTAGCTCCCTAGTACCTTCAGTTATCCAGACCACTGTACCTTAGTCACTCATAACCCACTACTATCTAAAAGAGATAAGGAATGATGCTTCTCTCAGAGCCTTGGCATTTGATAGCCACTACTAGTCAATTAGGAGGTCACCACCTTCAAGAATCTATACTCCAGCCTTAATCAGGAGACCCAGATCTCCTACACTACTGAGACACCATCCTCTACTAGCACTATCTACACTTTGAGCACCTTCACCAACCCCCTCTCCACAAGGACCTTCAAGGAATACCACTCTTGAACTAGACTCAGACTATTAAGGTAGTGAAGATGAGTCAGACATGAGATACCTTCAGAAGTTTCATAGAGCAGACAGTGAAGATATTGAGGAGTTCATTGGAGAAATCAAGGTGCAAGCAGCTAATAAGCAATGGGATGCCCAAAGACAACTCAGGATCATTAAGTCACTCTTGAGAGGCCCAGCCCTACAGAGATATAACCAGGCCAAGGTTATCAGAGGAGATATTTATAGACAAGAATACCTTGACCACCTTCAGAATGCAGACTATTCTGAAAGGTGCACTATCTATAAAAACTGGCTCTGCATATAGTTCAATGGTCTCAAGCAACAACAAGAAGCACAGGAGGCCTTAACTAGTACTCCCAAATGAATCCAATCAATTTGAATTGAATCGAATTGAGGGTCATTTGAATCAAATTGAATTGGGGATTTTTCAATTCGAATTAAGTTTGAATCGAATTGAATTTGAATCAAATCGAGGGTCTGATTCGAACCCTATTTTTCAAAATGTAATAACTCAACGAATACATGTCCAAATTCAATGATTTTTAGCCTTTTAGATTCCCCTATATAAGAGGAATCTAAAAAGTTAAAGATTATTGAATTTGGACATGTATTCGTCGAGTTATTATATTTCGAAAAATAGGGTTCAAATCGGAACTTGAATTGAATTAGCCTTTGATTCGATTCAAATTGAATCAAATTGGACCTTTGATTCAATCAAATCATATTAAGTTTGGGTCAAATTCGATTTGATTCAATTTGTTGGGAGCACTAGCCTTAACCTACATGACTCAAGTACCCAATGAAACCCTGAAGAGTTTCTATCATTGGATTCAAGCACAAATAATCAAGGCAAACCTGCTGCCTACAGTCCAACTGCCATTGGCATCCACTATCTTGCTCAATGGTCTATACCCAAAACTCAGAAGGCAAGTCATTAGAATGGGATTTTGGAGCATTGAGCAGCAAGTTGCTGAAGTGTAAGGATGTTGAGAAGTAGACTACAGACCAGCTCAGCAAGAGCACCAAGAGTCAGCTAGAGCCAAACCCCCAAGATCTCAAGGATCTACCACAGCAGAACAGGAGAATACATTCCTCAGGACCTGGTTGGCCAACTATGAGAACAGACCCCCACCTTCAACCCCATCAACAGCAACAGCAGTAGGCACCAAGAGTATAAGAGGACTCCATGACTATGCTCACTAAACAGATGAAAGACTTAGCTATTGCAGTAGCACAGCTGAAGAATCAAGGAGAAAGACAATAAGATTATCATTGTGATAATAGGTCAGACTACCAACAACAAGACAATAGGAGTTCTTCTCAGGCACCCCCAGCTGCAACTGTAGGTTCAGCTACAATCAGTCCCTATGTCTCTATCTGTTTCTACTGCAGAAATCAAGGCCATATCCAAAGGTACTGCTCAAGGAAGCAAGCTACTCAGTCTAATGACAGAAATGTCAATCTCATTCAGATGGATGAAGAGACATGAGAAATAGAAGAAGAAGCAGCCTGGCTCCATGGTCAAGATGATACCTATCTGTACTATGAAGCCTTTCTATCCAAGGTGACTTGGAATGCTGCCCCTATACAGACCAGAGGATGAGGAAGACCACCAAGGACCCCACTTCCACTGCTGCCAGTAACAGTCTCCACAGGCAAGCACCCAAGACATGGCCATTCCTCCTCAGATACTCTCCAGAAAAATAACAAGTGAGTCAGAAGAGACACCCCTGAGCCCAAAGCCAGACCATTAAGAGTATCAAGGACTACCTCTCTGCCTGACCTTGAAGAAGATGAGCATATGAGTGTGGAGTCCTCAGCAGATGAGATGTCCACCAGGAATGAGAGAACTTGCCCTCAAGGACCCAGACATTGAAGGAGCAGCAGACCTCATACAGAAGCCTCTCTTTGGGACCAGATCTGTCAACAGAATGCAGGCCTCACTATTGAGCAAGTCCTCAAGAATGCCCCAGAAGTTAGGCGAAAATTCCTGAAGGAAGCCTAGGAAGATATTAAGAGACTTCCTATTCAAGGACCACACACACAAGAGCCTAATACTATCCATGCAGTATATGAAAATCAGCAACAAGAACATCAATCTACAAGACTTGTGAGTGGAAAAGTGTATGGAGAAAATGTCCAAATTCTTATTGACACCAGAGTAGCAGTCTGTATTGTCACTCAAAGGATGCTAGAGAGAATCAGTTGGGGAATTGATGAAGGGACCAAAGTAAGAGTCATTATAGCAGATGGATCAGCATCTACCCCTCTTGGACTTGTATGAGACATCCCCATTTAAGTTGGGAAAGTCTGCCTCAATGTACCTCAAGCCATCATAACCCCCACAATCTCCTATGACCTGATCTTGAGAATAGATTGGATGCACCAAGTTGGAGCCAACATAGATATTAGAAGATAACTCCTAGTCTTCTCCATTCTCAGACAGAAGCACAAGGTACCCATCAAGTCAAGAGGGTTATCAAGGAAGGCAAGTTCAGCTCTCAAGACCAAATGGCAAGGACATGGTGACATATCTACTACTACTGAGGATGAAGATGAGAGTGAAGCAAATTTTCTGCAAGAAATGAGAAGTGACTTTGATGCCCCTGGAGATCAAGACAGTGAGCTGAAAGAACTCTTTGTTGGAGTTATTGACATTGAAGACCTAGCAGAAAGTATTAACAGAGCCAACAATGAGAGTGCAGTACTCAAATTCACAGGACCATCCATATAATCACTACTCCCACTGCTAGAAAACTAAATTTCATGAGCCTTTCACCTAGGCATATGTGAGCACTTCAACCACTTCTATTTACTAAGAGATAATTGCAATACTTGCTAAGTCCTGGATCTCAAGAAGGTTTCAATGCTAACAATTATCAATAAAGATGAAATGAAATGAGCACAAGTCCATAGCCAAGCTCAGCCCCCAACTCTGAAGACTTTCAAGAAGACTTATCAAGAGCAGCAAAAGGTTCTCTCCTACCAATCTATAGAGACTCTCACTATCAAAAGGGATAGCAACAGCTCCTACACCATCACCTGAGCCCTTTAAGTCACTCTGCCAACCTATGACAAGTATTGGAAGAGATACCCCACCAGCAAGGAAGTCAAGGAGCAAAATAAAGGCTTTGATAAGAAGGGATACTATTATTGCAGAAAGACCTTTACTTACTATTAGTGCAAATATCGAAGTGTCTATCTCAGTGAAGATGTCTACAGAAGTTAAGTCAAGAGAAAGAACTCTACTCTACAAGAACCTAGAATTTTCTGGACCTGCCAGAAGTGCAAGGAGATTGACCATGAAGGAGACTGCAAAGCCAGGAACAAGACTACCATTTGGGACTTACCTCTGGAAGTTCTTGCTATCATTCGCTGATACTACCATCCACACCAAGACAAACAAGGAATCAATCTCACCTTCATTCTCATGGAAGCCCTGGACCCCCTTGGAAAGACTGGGTTCAACTATATAAGAAATCCAAAGAAAGGAGTGTATTGGCTATTCTTCAAGCCAGAATGAATAGAGTTCTCACCCACAATCACAGCTGCTGGAGCACCATTTCTCAAGATCCAATCAGTTATTTAAGTCAAATTGCTCTCATCTTGAGCACAGTCTCCCCTCATACAAACAGAAGGATCAGTTGGATATGACCTCTGTCTCCCATATCAATCAATAATCTGACCTAGAAGCACCAAGATCTTCAATCTTCAAATTGCACTTGCTATACTGCCAGGACTCTATAGTTAATTAGTATCAAGATCATCATTAGTAGCTGAAGGAATTACCATTGAAGGAGGAGTTATTGACCAAGACTACCAAGGTTCCCTGAAGATCATTATTCACAACCATGGAAGGAATCACTGATTCTTCAATCCCCTGAAGGCCATCTGTCAGATTCTTTTCATCAAGACCTCACAGCCCACCATCTAAGAGATAAAGCAGCTGGATAGTATCAAGAGAGGACAAGGAGGATTCAGAAGCACCAATAGAGATTATCATGTACTACCTGTGGAAGTCTATATAGCAAAAGTTGCTCAGTTTAGGCAAATGAGCCCCCACATCTACCACCCTATCCAAGCAAGAGAGGAAATCATCCTGCAGCCATATCAGCAATGAGGCCTTGACATGCACCTCACAGTAGAAGCCAACAACTTGATATTTGAACCATTGATGGAGCTTTGAGAGAAGTATCACCTACTCTTGGCCAAGGAATGAATTTATGACCAGATGTAGCCAATCCACATCCCTATCAGAAACATTGGCTTTGAGGTGATCACCATCCCCAAAGGAATACATAATACTGGGATATTTCGGAACCACTGATAGACACCTATGAGGAAGAAGTCTATGAGTTTTTGGGAAATGGCAAGTCCTCTCTAGTGAGATTGATGGTACCAGAGAGGAAGACTCAGTGAACTCAGCAATCAAAGCCATCAACATCAAGGCAACTCTAACCAAGGACTAGCAACAATAGATACAGAAGTTGATAGAAGAGTACAAGGATATATTTACTACTACATACAATAACTTTCCACCATACCAATATGAAGAGTACTCTATACATACCAGAGATGCGAAACCAATCTGACAATGCCCCTACCAAACACCACACCACAATGCCCCTACCAAACACCACACCACTTGATTGAATTTGAACAACAATACATAGATGAAATACTATGAAATGAAGTTATCAGACCCTCATCAAGCCTCTGGGCTTCACCAGCAATTATTATACCAAAGAAAGGAGGATGGAGACTAGTTATAGACTTCAGAAAACTCAACAAGGTCACTATAGAAGATGCCTACCCACTGCTAAGAATTGATGACCTCCTCAATGCCCTCAGAAAAGCCAAGTACATGACCACCACTGACCAGTTCCAAGGATTTCAAGTAATCTCCATTGTCAAGGAAGATATCTGCAAGACAGCCTTTATTACCAGATGAGAACAGTTGGACTCTGCAATGCCTCAGCCTTATTCCAATGAATGATGAACTATACCTACTGAGACCTTATTGGGAGAAATGTGCTAGTCTACATAGATGATATAATCATCTACTCTGAGATATTTGAGCAGCATTTGTAAGACCTCTGTGAAGTATTCAACACCATCCAAAGCTCAGGACTTAGACTCAATGCCAAGAAGTGCTTCTTTGAAAAACACTAAGTTGAATATCTGGGATATGTTGTCTCAGCTCAAGGCACACATACTGACCCCCATAAGGTGGAGAAAGTCAAGAATTACCCAACCCCCACCTCAGCAAAGGAGACCCTATCCTTCCTTATATTAGTATCCTACTACTAGCGATTTATCCCAAGATTCTCTAACAAAGCAGTACCTCTCTGAGACATCTCCAAGAAGGACCAACTGTTCTATTAGAAGGAAGACCAGCAAAAGTCTTTTGATCTACTCAAGAAGGCTCTTACTGAAGCCCCTGTTCTGGTGCAACCAGACTTCAACAAGTTCTTTATCCTGGCAACTGATGCCTCAGCCCTAGGACTTGGATCAATTCTGTTACAGCAAGATGACCACAAAAGAGAGTATGTTATTAAATATACTTGCAAGGCCACAAATGAATTACAGGCAAACTATGGAGCCACCAAGTTGGAATGCCTAGCAGTAGTATGGGCAGTAGACTACTTCTGCCACTATCTCTTAGGAAAGAGATTTGCCCTTATCACAGACTATCAAGCTCTACAATAGTTGTTCAAGAAACCAGAGCCCTCAGGAATCTTTGCAAGATGGATCATGTCCTTACAAGAATACCAGTTCACCATTGTCTACAAGAAAGGTGCCAAGAATTCCAACATTGATACCCTGTCAAGAATCCCCCGAACTCAACAAGAAGGAAAGGAGCCCCCATGAGAGAAGGCTGCTTCTCACTTGCCCAAATGAACCAAGATCTACACCTTGCCCTCACCTGGAGCCTGCACCATAGAAGCTTCAAAAAAGGAATTCAGCATACCCACAAGCTATTCATCCAAAGAAACCTTAAGAAATTTCAAGAAGGCAATGGCGAACTTTGGAGAGTAGAAGGAGATCGATATATCTGAGTTCCAAGAAAAGATGAAGTATCAAAAATCCTGACAACAAAATGACCAGAATGCACATTGAGGAATTGGCATCACTATTGCAAGAATCAAGAAACAATACTGGTGGTCCAAGATAAGGAAACAAATTTCAACACACATCCAACAATGTAATACCTACCAAAGATACTGACAGAAAACCACCAACCAAGCACCATTAATGCCAATTGCAGTACTAGTCAGAGCTTTCCAAAGACTAGGAATAGATATCATCAGACCCCTGCCAGTAACCAGCTAAGGAAAATGCTACATCCTCACCATCAAAGACCATCTGACGAAATAGTCTGAAGCCTTTGCCATTGAAACCACTGACACCCAGACAATCACTGGAATCCTATATGATGAAGTCTTCAGCTACCATGGTGTCACCAAAGAAATCATTATAGACCAAGGCCATGAGTTTGTTAATAAAGCCATAAAGACCTTTGCAAGCAGCTTCAAGATCAAGCTATGACCAATGATGACTTACCATCCCCAGGTAAATAGACTTACAGAATGAATGAACCAGACCATCAAGTGAGGTCTCAGCAGGACCAGAGATCAACTAAACTGGGAGATCTACCTGTCAGCAATCTTATTCAGCATCTATACCTCCAAGGCTACTGCTACTCAACAGACCCCTTTCTATCTGGTATATGGCTGAGAAGCCCAAGACCCCGAGGAACTGATCCAGCTGGATTTGATGAAACAAGTTACAGAAGAAATCACTCAGTTACATAAAGTATGCCAGTAAGTATGAGGATTCATTGCTTAAGCCCAGGAATGATAAAAGAAGTACTATGACCACAAGGCCGATTTGGACCCCCTGCTTATCAGACAGCAAGTCCTGGTATACCACACTATCATAGAAGGAAACTGGAGTGCCAAGCTCAAACCGAAATAGGAAGGACCTTATCTCATTCACCAAGCTTTCACGAATCACATCTACCAACTCAAAATCATAGATGGAGTTTTACTCAAAGACTAATATATACTGCAATTGCATCAGGCTCTATTACCTGGTAGAGACAAAATGCATTACCCAATCCCTGTATTGACTTTCTTGAATTGTTGATAACATATGACAATAATCAGTGCCTTAAGCATCAGAAGTTTACCTTGGAACCCTGGAACCAGCAGGACATCTAGTGGACTGAAGAATACTGAAATGAAGCTACTAGCTAGATTCGAACCCCTCCTGGATGGTTAGTCCAGTAGTAGGCCCTCTGCCCTATATGAGGATGGTCAGTCCCTACCAATGTACTGACAAACTCTTTCTGGAGAAATTCAAGACCCCATGACCTCTGTGTAACCCTCACTACTGAGGATGGCTCTAATTTTGTAAGAGACAGATGTGATATACACAATTGACAATGCAGAGTACAAGTAACTGCTAAGATTAGATGACACATGGTATGACAATCAAGTAAACAACCTAGTGCATTAAGTGACCACCCCAAAAGGAGCAAGGATAATCCAAGCCAAAATGAAAGAACACATTACTTAAAGGAGACTCAGTCCCAGCCTCAGAATCAGTACCAAAGAATAAAGAACTTCTCTACAATATTTCCTACTCACTACTTCAATCAGACCTCCCACTGCTCTACTCCTTTGCCTAGCCTAAAGACCCTGGTCTTCGAAACTACCAAGAAGGCTATTTGGTGCCCCAATACCTCCAAACATCTGAACTTCTACACTGAGGATCTTGGGCACTTTATCAACTATCAGTACATAATGACCCAATAGCTCAAAGATACTACCAAACAAATGACCCTCTGGTATGACTATGAAATCGGACACTATCTTTACAACAAAACCCAAGAAGATGACCAGAAAGACCTTGTTACTGAATTATTAACCACCTACCAGCTGGTCAGGAGAGCCCTCCACATCCACCAGATATTCTGCCATATTTCCTGGGCTATAGCACATTTGTGAGGAGTAACCATTGGAAGCCTCACCCACCTGACAGTGGAAGAAGCTAACTGGGTAGAAGCTGAAGTAGCTAACTATATCAGAAATAACCACATCACTGTGGGAAGCCAAAAAACTGAACCCACTTTTCCAGGTTTCCACACTATCCCCCTCTAAGATAACCATCAAGGTCACTTCATGAGCCTTATGGAGATATTTGAAGGACTGCCCATCACTGTTGAAGCACCCACCAGAGCTACCCAAACGACCCATCATCCTGTCAGTCTTTACTTTATCCACACCATATCATTTGGGAGCCAAATCAAGAGGAAGCTCAAGAAGTCCCTATCTTTGAAGAGGAGATTCAAGAACTCCAATACCCCACTCCTGAAGCAGCCCCCTCTGATACTGAAACTGATGAATCCTCAGAAGAAGAAAAAGAAGAGCAATAAAGAGTTTATCAGTCCTCTGTCCATATTCAGGCTGTCCAAGGATTAGAGAATGTTGTTGAAGATAATTGGTCACTATTCTACCCCCTCACCTCTTGGCCGGCACTCCCTCCTTTTGAGGAATGGAATGATGAAGTCACACAAGATGATTTGTTTGCTACTGATGAGGGGTCTATACCATTTAAAGCTGACAAATGTCCTTATACCAAATTCGTCAGCAACTCTAACCCCATATAATTAGTAAATATCTGTCACATCATGTGAGCCAATAGTGCATCCATATTTAGTAAACATCTGTCACATTGTATGAGCCAATGGTGCATCCATATTCAGTATTATATCTATATCCTTATCCAGTAGCAAATATTTGTTACAGTCTATAAGCCAATAGCTTAGCTACATAACATAGCCATACTATAGTTAGTAATCAGATAGCAACTGTACATTCAACATAAGTGACCTAGCAACTACAATGCATATAAAATAGCCCCAAAGAATGAGTGAATAACCCTCAGTTAGTTTTAGTTTGAAGTAAAAAGAAGTTTTACAGAGAAACCACTGCCTCCAAGAGAACCAGAATTCTAATAACCTGAAGCAATCGAAGCTCAGAAGTTTGAGTTATAGAATTACTCTTGCCACATTCAAGACTGCCACCAGGAAAACCACTAGGAAAACCATCAAGTTACTTTTGCCACCACTAAGGAAATTGACTGCTAAGTTAAAAGAAATGACTGCCATTACAATATAGAAACCACCAGAAAAACCACCAGAAACTGACTGACTCATTCAGTTCAAGTAAAGCCACTGCCAAGTTAAAGGAATGACTGCTATTTAAGTCAAGACACCAAGTCCACTGTCCGCTGCCAGAAAACCATCACTGAGATCCTGTGTATTCAACTCAGCCATACATTTGGACTGACTGCCCATTTGAACCACCATTTGGACCATACATTCCAGATTCAAGAATAAGACCCGAGATCCAGTCAAGAAACCCAAGGATACTTATTGCATAAGAACACTAGATCAACACCCACTAGCATAGTTACCATTCACCCAAAGTTAACAAGTCAGACAGATGAGTGAGCCATCAACCTCTGTTTTCTTTATCTGTACTGCACCATGAACTACCAAGATTTATTGATCATCATGCATATTGATAATCGATCTGCATATTGAGCCAATATCTATCAACTACTAAACAACTGAGCCACTATATAAATCAAATGAACCGATTATATGACTATCCACTTAGAGACCCCTTTTATTTCAACATACATATCACATGCTTCATCAAGTAGCACATTGAGCCATACTTGAAACATATAGTTATACAAATTGTATACTATAATAAACAATA